>JANVCC010000101.1:386896-444842 GCA_025345505.1 Todiramphus chloris collaris | reverse complement strand
CCCCCCCCCCCCCCCCAGCAAAGAAAGCCGTGATTTAATAAATCCAGCCTGATTCCTATTCTCTTTCTGCTCTTCTCAACCCTAATTCTTCTTCCCTAGTAAATGTGACATTCCAGTGTTTTTCCACTGCAGCTTATCAGAGAATGTAACAAATAGTAGACAGTAGCATCATCAGGGATCTGAATGATTTAATTTGTGTCCTGTGTGTTCTGTGTGCAGAGAGATGCGTGTTTCCATACAGAATATAAAACTGTGTTTTTAGTTTCAGTGGTAACTGAATTGCAGAGTACCTCAGGATTATATTTATGGATGGTCCTGTTCAAGTGAAATGTTTTAAGCCACATTTCTAAATTTAAAAAAACACCCAAAACAAAAATAGAAACAAACAAAAAAACCCCAAACCAAACAAATAAAAAAGGGTTTATGCAGGCTGTTGTGTTTTTATATAATTCCAATTTTGTTCTGAAAAACCAAAAAATTTGGCGTAATAGAAGATGAATGCACCCAGCAGGTCTTCTTAACAAGCAAAGCAGGCCATTATTCCAAGAGCCTGTGAACACAGTCTGGGGAGGAATTAAATGATTAAATGATTTCTGAATGTTGGTATGGGTCTCCTGTATTTAATTAAACATGTTTTAGTTCAGGAGCCCGTCCCTGGCTAATGCATTTCAAATAAAAATTTCCAATATAAGAGGTGGAGAATATATTTTCACTTTTTTGTAGGAATTTTATTTTCCTCTGAGAATAGTCTTTTCCCCAGTGTGCACTAGGTATGTGCAAAAGTTGAAAACTGCAAAGTAATGTAGGTTCAGATTATTTCCACTAACAAAACATGCATTTTGTTTTTCTCGTCTTTTTGGTCTTCTTACCAACTATGTAATAGAATAAAAGCTTTATTGTTGTCTTAAATTTGGAGGTGGTCTGAATTTGACTTAACATCTGTGATTATTTGTATATTTTGCAAAATAACTGCCTAGATGTAACGTTATTCCTTATTGTGTAGTGCAGTCTGTTTTCTTACTTTTTTTTTTTTAATTCAATTTACCAATTCATTTTGGCATACATACTCAATCTGTATACCAGAATTACTGTAGTTTTAAATGCAGGTAGAGGGGAGAAATACCAGGATTCCTGGTTCCTGGTGTGTTGGCTGAAAGGGTAATGAACATACCAAAACTGTAGCTATTTTTCCTCAAAACTGTAGCTATTTTTACTGTAGCTTTTTTCCCCTGTTTTCTGTCAGTCTCCCTGTCTTTGTGTCTGTCTTTTTTCCCTGTGGGGTTTAAGAAAGGATGAAGGAAACAAAAATTCAGATAAAACTCTATTTTCATTTATTCATTCAGGTAATGGAAAAATTGATTGTTAGTGCTTGAATTCATTGAAATTTCTTCTGACTTGACCAGAATCAATCTTTGCCCTCAAACTACATGACCCTCTTTCCTGAGACATCTTTATTGCATCTGTTTTTGTGTGGTGTGATTCAAGCCACTTGGTTTCTAAATGAACAGGATTCTTGTTCAGAGAATCTGAGTCGAAAACAACAGCAGAGCTCCTCCTTCCTCCTTTCTGTATTATCTGTGGAAAACTCTTCTGTGCCCAAGCTGGGGAGAACTGCTGTTGACCTCAGGCAAAGCCTTCACCTGCAGCATCCAAATGAAACTCCCTAGTTGTTGCAGAAGCAGTCTATCCCTATTCAGCTGTCTCAATGTATTTAGCAGGGTAAGAGGGACAGAACAGTTATTTTTAATTTCCTCACTAATTTAAGGTTTTTGCAGTGAAGCCTTTCTGGGAAGGAAAATGTTATGACTATTTCTGGTGCTAGGGGCTAACTGTTCCCTTAGACAATAAAGCTATGGATGGGGAATCTGATGCAACTGCAAAAGGCGATAAATTGGACCTTTTATTTCTAAGGAGGAAATTGGTATCTTTGGTTTATATGGAAATTCTCTTTATGATAAAGTTAGTCTCCAGTGTAGCAGGCATTCATGAAGCTGGCAAGTTACAGTTCTATTCCAGCACTTGCCACAGTGCTGCTGGACAAGTGCCATCATCCTGCTTGGAAATGGTGCTGAAGCTGAGGGACAATTGTGCTGCTGCTTGAAATGGTACTCAACTGCAATCACAATATAGTCTTGAGAGAGCACAAACTTGAGACAGTACTGGGGAAGTGGTTGTTTTCCTTAAACTGAGTCCCTCATTAAGCCATGCCTTCTGCTTAGGGTATAGTAAAATACTGCTTTCTAATTGTTTTTGATAAGAGTAGGGCAAGACTGGTTTTATCTGACAAGTCTTTTGTGGCTGCATTTCAATGACATTGTATGGCCAATTTGAATATAGTATTCCTCCCCCATAGTGGATTAAAAATGCTGAACTGTATAAAAGAAATTCATGTGCTGTGCACATTAGGTAGATCTGAATTTGAAATTAGCATGTCAGTTCATTGCTTTGCAGTGATAGAAACTTCTCTTGTGTATGTCAAACTAAAACCATTCCTGAAATGGCAGCTTCAGGATTAAATAAGTGGACATTTTTTGTCTCAGTTACAGCAATTAGTGTTCAGTTGTACTGCATGTTTAAACCCAAGGGTTGACATGTCAACATTTTGCTCTATATTGAAGTAGGAATATTTTTGGTCAGAGAAGTGAGTGTTTATATATTGGTTGTTACAGTAGAAAGCTTAGTAATCCAGCTGAACGTAGCATATTGAGAGATGCTGTTCTTAAGGGTGTCATTTTTCAACAGATAAAGTGTAGAAACAGGGAAGGAGGAGGAAAATGAAGAAAAACATATGTATGGACTTGATATGTGCTTATTACATTGTTGTGCCTCAAATGAGCAATATTGTGCCTATTCTTCTTTCCTGCAATGCTACAGGGACAGCATGGATGTGTGCTCCTGCTTCTGGTAGGAGTAAAGATTTGAGTGCGAGAAAACAGCCAAGGTGTTGCTCTGTAAAATCTACCTAAAGCACAACACTGTCCAAACTCAGCATCAAGTCTGTAAATTACTGCTCTTCACCTTATTTATATTGATACTGCAAGTGATACTGGTGCTACTGACTATATCTATTTAGATATAAAAAGCAGTATGAACAATTCACCATTTTGAAGGTGCAGCATGCCAGTGCTCCATAATGGAAGTACACCAACCCATATGCAATGTGGATAGTGGGAAGGGAGTGGCCAAACTTGAGAGGTAGACTTTAGATCTTAACTTTGAGCAAATTAATACTATTTTAGCTTAGTAATGTCTACTTGACAGTGCTCCATGAGAAGAAATGTGACTTCAGCATTTTTTAAACAAACATGTTTACAATGGAAGAAAATATCTTTTCCTTCTGGTTGTCTTAAATTAATCGCTAGACTAAGCTTTATGGTGTCTTGTCTTTCAGCTTTTCTTTGAATGTGATTTAGCAATGAACTCTCCTTTGTGGATTATTTGATGTACACTTAATGTGCATTTTCAGCTTCTGTATGAGTACATCCGATACTGGATGGTAGTACTCATTCTCCCGTACATACCAGTTAACCAGTTCAGTTTGTGTCCTCAGTAATTAGATTACTCACAGAAGACCCTTAACAAACACACATTAAAGCATACATTACTACAGTAGACATGTAATCCAGATATGTTGGGGGGGGAAGGGGGTGTGTGATTTCCCCCTCCCCCCTCTCCCCCCCCCCTTTTTCCTCTTTTTCCTCTTTTTCCTCTTTGACCTATAACAGTTATACACAAGAATATATGCAGAAAACCTTGAAGTTGAACACTGAATTGGAGTTAATGTATTTCTTAGCTTCTTTCACCACCCTGTCCCTCTCCCCCGTCATCTTTCCTCTGTGTATTAGCTTGATCTTCTGTAATTTTATTTGTATTTTTATTTATTTGTATTTGGGGTCTTCTAATATATTGTAGTTTTCCCTTATTTAGTGGGCAAAAGCACTGAGATTGTTTTTCTGAGACTCGAGAGTGGCACAGTTAAAGGCTGTAGCCTCATTGTTCATTATAAAAATGAGTTATCAGTTCTTTTTTCATGGCTGACTTTAAAATTGTAATGGTTGTATTTTAATGTTTCTCCAGCAGCTTATTTACTTTGACTTAATCTTCCTGTCTTCACTAGTATTTTTGGACTTTCTTAAATACTGAACAACAAATGTAATTTATAAAGGCCCCAGAGCCCACTACTTTAGAGCACTCTTGTTTGTGGTTGCAGTTGACTGTGAGGAAGATTTGGGACAGCTGTTCCACCACAGAGTCACCTCATATTTCAAGGCAGTGTATCTGTGGCCTGAATCTACAATCTTCAACATAAATGCAGGATTATGCATTTCAGTTCTAGGTTCAAGATTTTTAAGCCCTTTCTCTCAAAATAGAGGAGTATTAAGGTATAGGGTTTAAAATGTGCATTTTTTTTCTGGCTATCAGCCCTCATTAACATGAGCTAGCTTACCCTGGCCTCCTTTTTATTTTACAGTTCTTCCTCTAGAGATATATTAGTCATTGTTTCTACACAGTAACATTTTTTTTTCCCTGCAGCAGTAATTTGATTGAAAGATTTCATTTAGTCGCCATCTAACTCTGTTCCAAACTTCTGCCTCCAGCTCGGCGCAGTATTCAAAATCTTTGATAGCTCTGGACATGATTTTTCCTTTTTTTTTTTTTTTCTTATGCCATCTTTGCACCAAAATACCAATAGAGAGTACAGCATTCCCTTGCCTGCTGCAAGCCTGTGTAAACATTAAGTCTGTTACAGCCTGTCTTTTGGGGTAAACTTACAGCCTCCATTGAAATATGATAAAAAGATGCTGCTTACATTTTCGTGTTGAGTTTTAGTCGGTGACATGAATTTGATTTAAGCAACAAATGTGTGCCAGTTGATGGCAGTAGCTGTAAGGATTTTTAAGGATCTTCTAGTGTTAAAACTCTTTCACCTTTCAATGCTTGATGCATTTTCTGTCTGTGTTTTCTGTTTGTGTGAGGACAAAGTGCTCTGGGTTGATGGAGAGGCTATGGATGCACTGGCACATGCTGTGGGAGATTATTTGCATGTGGAATAGCAGTGTTCATAGATGTGGTTTTGCTTCCATCATCATGTTATGTAAAAGCCTGCTCATGCAGATAAAGGACTTGAGCCTTAATGAAGGGAAAATGAAATCCAAAGAAAATGTCCTTGTGTAAAACATGCCAGAAAATAGACTTCCTCCTATCCACTGGAATCTGATACAGATCTTTTCATTCATCGTTTTACTTGCCTTTAGGCATACCTCCCAGTGGTTGTTAGGCAACTATAATAAGGTTGTTGAACATTTGGACTGGCTAATTGGATTGTCCCCTTCTTGGGTCTTCGTCATCTTTAATAAGGCAAGCATATGCAAGTTACTTCATTGGCTGATGTGATAAACCAAGGGGCTTTTAAGAGTCCCGTTAAACATCAAGGGCAAAATTTTGATATCTATGTAAACTTTGACAGCGTACTTAATCAAGTGTGTAAAAATTTGCCTCTGTCTCTACCGAAGTCTTGCTAAATTCTTCTTGAGTTCAGCATTTTCCAGTTTTATTCAAACCAGCCTATACTAATGAGAATTTTTGGTTGAAAAGCAGTATCTGCTCACATGAATGGAGCTGAACTGCACGACAAAAATCTAGTGTTCAGATAGGCTGAGACTTTCCTCTGCCTTGTAAAAAGTGTCACTAGGATAGTCTTACTTGCAAGAAATGTGTGCAAAGAAGCAGCAGTGCTTTAGTACAGGATGAGATGCCACAGAAGAAATTATATATATATCATAAGAATGGCAAGACTTTTGTTCTTTGAAATGCTCACAGGAAAATATATTTAGCGTATTTGGCTATGCCAGCACTAATGGACTCTTGCAAGGGTTGTTGAACTTGAGTGCCTAGTGGTTTCACTGGTTGTTCAGAGGACACACACTGAATATTCATGTGATTTGCATTTTGCAAGACAACTTGGTGTGGTTTATGCTCCACTTATTTGTATCCTGTATTTATTTGTTTTAAATTGTTCTTCTCTCATTGTAGATTTACCAAATTGAAGAGCCTTAACCTTTCCAATAATAATTTAGGGGACTTCCCACTGGCAGTTTGCAGTATCTCAACCCTGACTGAACTCAACGTGTCCTGCAATGCCCTCAGAAGCATTCCAGCAGTTGTAGGCGAAATGCACAAGCAAGTACTTTCTTAAAATTTAATGTATACAGCCTGAAAGTAAAGGCAACAAGCAGTTTCATGACTCTGTACCTAATCTTGTTATAAGAAGCAGTTTAATATTACTGGATTTTGTCAGAGCAGACTGGCTTGCACATCTCTGTGGAAGCAGTTGTGAACTGTGGGTGGAGGGGAAGGACACTTTGTGTCTTGAAGCTCTTCCAGACCCCAGCATTTGACACAAGGGTCACCTTCACAGTGAACCTTGCTTATTTGATTCATCCATCACACAAGACACAATTCTAGAATGTTTGAAGATATAATGCAACTGTCTGGTAGCAGCCTGCATTTCATAGTTGCCAAGGCTTTTAATTATTTGGTCAGTATCTTCTGTAGCAGATGTTAAAGCATTATTCCTTAATATTTTTCATTCTCTGACCACTTGTATATTTGATGTCACTGTAATGGCAGCAAATTTGCATCTTTATGGGAGGGAAATGTCATTTAACAGGTCACTCACTTTCTTCACTCTCCTTTTCCCTCCTACGTTTTTAATAGCTTGCAAACATTTTTGCTGGATGGCAACTTTCTTCAGTCCCTTCCTGATGAATTGGAGCATATGCATCAGCTCAGCTATGTAAGTCTGTCCTTCAATGAATTCACTGACATTCCAGGGGTGCTGGAGAAGCTGACTGCCATGGATAAGCTCTGTATGTCAGGAAACTGCTTGGATACCCTGGACCTACAGGTGTTAAAAAGGATGACTCACCTTAAACATGTGGATCTAAGGTAGGTATTTGGAAAAGGGGAAAAATAAGTGGGTCTAAATTATTTGCATTGAAATGGTTTCTCCTTGTCTGTTAGAATAGCTCCCAGGTATGAAATTCTTGTGAACCACATTTCTGGCAGTATTATATAACTTGAGCAGCACTTGCCATGACTTAGCACTCTTCTTTGAGGAAGAGGTAGCATTTAGGGGATCAATAGATAAGAAAATGAGTTTTGAGGGAAATTAATATTTACATCAGAAGATCAGACAAAACCAAAGCCTGGCACACTGGTGGTTCCTGTAGTTCTTGTCTTGAGGGGACATATTACCCATTTTCTTTTAAATGGAAAATATAGTTACTCTGAAAACACAACTGGTACACAGAGGACAACTCTTTGAAAGCAAGAGCAACAACAGAACTGTAGGTATGCCCTTATCCTCACTAGGGAGACTTAACAGGTTAGAAGTTAATATACTGGTTTTTAGTGCTCTGGTCAGAGCTGGGAATTTTAAACTGAACTCTCTGGAGTGTTCTGCAGTTTCACACATTACTGGCTTACAGATAATCCCATTCAGTTGTAATTTCTGGGGAAGTTGTTGAGTATTGGCAGCGTCAATACACTGCAGTGAAGATGTGGTAAAACCTGCTCTCTTTACCCGACAGAACCACTTGTCTTGGGTTTTCGCTTTGTTTTCTTTCAACACTCATTTTCAGGTCTGAATTTGCTTGCTGTGGAGCATGGCAATGCAAGAGGTATGGGAATTCATAAATCTCTATTTGGCCTTTTAGTAAGGCAAGAGACTCCAGTATCTGCAGTTTACTCATATCTGCCAGGTTTTCCCAGTAGATGCTCATGATAGGCCAGCAGGAGCTGTAGAGGTTTTGTTCTTTTCTAAATATTGGGTACAAGTAACAGCTAGATTATCTTTTATTTTTATAGACACAACAACAGTAAAACCTACCTTCTTGCAGAGCTTTCTATCAATAGTTTTCAAAGTAGTTTAGAAAGGAGCTTGCTGTCATCATTCCTTTGTTATAATGGGTAAAACAACAGGGCTTTTAAAGTATTGTAACAAAGGGGAAAATACTTAAAATCAGCTTTGATCAGAACCTGGAGGCATGCTAGTTTAATCTGGTGCAGCTCGCTATGGAGTGAGCGTTGATTTGTCAGCAAGAGCCTGCCATGTAACTGCACTTAATCTTTTTTTGTCTGCAAGACTAAATTCAATTAGGAGATTGGAGGCAAATGAAATAGATTTTCTGCATCATGTGACCCAACTGGATCTCAGAGACAACAAGCTTGGGGAGCTGGATGCAACAGTTTTTAACAACATTGAAGTGTTACACTGTGAACGGAATCAACTGGTAACCCTCAAAATCAGCGGATATTTTCTCAAAGCACTGTACGCTTCCTTGAATGGTAAGTACTTTTTCAGTGCAGCTGTGGTGTTATCTGACTTCTGTTTTCATACCTGGTTCCCTGTAGGATGCTTGTGGAGTGCAGTCCATGTACTTAGAAGGAATCAGGAGGCTCTAGACATGACCCTTGGATGAAAGGGTTTCAAAGTACTGGAAGTTCTCAGCTTCAGAAATGACATTCAAATAACACCAGGCTACCGATTTGGAGGTCTTAAAACTGTGAAAATCTTAGAATTTGGACTGAAATTCCTCTCTGTCTCAGCAGGGATGGCTCTTGAAGTTGTCTGTTCTGTGGGCTTATTAATGTGTTGCTTTACTAAGGTAAATAAGGAATTTATTGCTTCTACTCAGAGCTGAGAAAGTTTGAGTAAGTGCCTCTAGCTGCTTATTCTGTCCAGAAAGCTACAAAATCTATGAATAACTTAATTTGTATTCTATAAGAAAAGTAATGGAGCCTTTTACAGTAGAGTAACTTCTGTGTTCCCTGAAAAGAATTTGTTTGATCTATCTCTGGAAGTTGCTGTTAATCAAAATAGTCAGTTTTCACAACAGTTTTTATTTTTGGAGTAGTTTGTTATGGAATAAACACAATGCAAGCTCAGGGAGCTGTGTGAATTTGATGAACAGTCACAACTGCCTTTAAGAGGGTGTCATCTTAATGATATCCAAGCCTGTGCCTTCATTAAGTATTCATGCCAGGATCTTTGTAGCTGAGAAAAGTTAACATAATCTGAGTGTGTGTGCTGTGTAATGTAAGCTGAAAACCCAAGTCAACCTGTATCTTGTAATCAACTGCCTATTTGGTCTTGCTGTTTCTCCTGGATATCCTGTCTATGCACCCTAGCCACCTTGTTTTAGTCTAGTCTTCCAAAGGAACCATGATGTTTGTTACACTTCCACTTTAGTGGATTTTCTGAAGCCTTAAATAAATGTCTGCTGTTTGAGGTTTTTTCAACCTTAATGCTAAGCATTGGCTACCTAAAGATCTTAGAATATGAAATATTACTGAAGCAATCAAAATATAACATTGCTAGCAGTTGAGATGCTCTGAAAGGTCTGTAAGGCTGCCTGCAACCAGGAACTCCACGGGGATGCAAAGGCTCATGTAATGTGTTGAAAAATTCTCTGGATCTTGTCAGGACCTGGAGGACTCTGGAGTGTTCTGTAACTTGGTGTTTCAGTGTGGAGAGTCTCCCTTCCCATGCCTGTACCATTAGTGACCAGTGGGAAAAAAAAAAAGTAGAACAGGTTTGTGATTGTCTATTCTGGGCAGAAGGTGGTGAAGGTGAAGTTACAGCTTTGGAGCAAAATGGAAAACTAATAATTTGCCGTGAATCTTCTAAAAACCTCCAGTTTCTCTTCTCTGATCAGTTATGCAGTCTCTGTCATAGGAAATATGATGTAATATCACAAATATACTGGGTTACAATAAAAAAACAGAACTCAGTTTACAAAGGTCCAGACCCCCAGGAATTTTTTAGGTTACTGACTTTTTCTGCAATCTCTTGGTGTTAACTGCTTAAATTAACTGTTACGGAACAGCTCTTTAGCTGCAAATCTTTATCACCACTTCTGGCTTGATACATTTTTTTTTTTTTCCTCTAGAACTTGTTCACCTTGATGTGTATCCAGTGCCTAATTGCCTGGCTTACATGGATATTTCTAGGTAAGAGTGTGTTTTTTTCCCTTGGGCCTATATTTTATACATCAGTGAGGCTTATGGAAAAATTACATTCACTGGTATTTTATCAAGAGGGAGTGGAGACAGTAATGTGACCTTGAGATATGAGAAGATTGATTTTCAGAGTTAGAGTATGGGCGGTTTTCTTCTGGACTGTTTTTCCCTGTTTCCTTTCTCTAGATTTACTTGGTTTGGGGTTTTTTTTTTTTTTTTGTTTTTTTTTTTTTGGGTTTTTGTTTTTTTTTTTTAGTCCTGGATTTGTTTGTGTCACATGCCAAGTGCAGATAATGGTTTGATAGTTTACTCCTCAGTTTCACATCTCCTGCAGCTCATTGTTTCCAGCAGCCCTGGCTGCTGCGGGGACGTCTGCAGTTGTCATTTGAATGCATCCGTAAATCTCACCTTAATAAGGGAGGTGGCATAAGGAAAGAAATAAGATACAAGTACATGAATGATCATGAACATTTATTTATGTTCATGCTGTGTTAAAAGTTCATTATTAGAAGGATTAGTTTCTGTGAAGACAAATATAAGAAAAACAAAGGGCATTACTTTAAAGATACAAAAAAAAAAAAATAAATTTGTTCCATTCAGTGAGATAACTGGGTTGCAGGATTGAATTTATGCGAGATAGAAGAAGTGTGTTTCAACTGTGTGAATATCTTCTGAGGAACATCTCACTAATTTTCTTCTCTGTGGAGACACTTCTTCATTCTTGATACTCTGATACTCATTAACACTTTTTCCCCGATAACTTGGAAGCAGCATTTCCTATTTTCTTAGTGGCTGCACATCTAGGGACTTAATAATGCTCTTAGCTTTCTTGCCCATTCACTCAAGACCTTACTGCACTGATAATGCCCTTACCGAAAGAGGGGTGATAGTCTTATAGGAAAAATTATGTAGCAGATATGTTTCCTGCAGGTATCTGTATCTCTCTTAAGGCTGTATTCTTAATAGCCTTCACCTCTTGATTATCATTCAGTTACACTTTTCTGTGTTCTTTGTTCATAGAAATCACCTGGAAAAACTGCCTGAGTGGATATGTGACAGCAGGAAACTGGAAGTATTGGATGTTAGCCACAATCAGATACATGAGCTGCCTGCCCAGTGAGTCTTGCAGACCAGTTGCACAATGTGGAACAGGATAAAGCAATTCAGAAATAATTGCTGATTCAGTGTTTAGCTTGTTCCAGTGACTGTCGGGCCCATTTTTTCTTGTGTTTGATTTTATTTTTACTTTGTGGGATGTCATCATGCCTCAAGCTTCCACCCAGCCTTTCTTCTTTTATTTTTATGCAGAGAAAGCAGTGCCTTTGAACTCCAGGTGGAAGTTTTGAAGCTGCTCATGTGGCTGTTAAGGCAGGGAAGTCCTTCATTTTTAATACTGAATATTAAATATTTACAGCTATAACTTCGTATGACAGTTTAGAGATCCAGAACTTGTAACTTGTAACTTAGTTTCAATGGTGCCTAGAGACTCCAGTTTACAGCCCTGTTGGAGTGAAAAACAGTTGAGACAAGAAGGTAAAGACTCATCAAGCAAACAAACTCCTACAAGTAGAGCAATTGTCTTCAATACAAAGATGATGTCTTTTCCAAGAGTCTAAAAATAAGTAAACACAAATTATAGGAAAGCAAGTGAACAGGAAATAAAATAGGAGTTAAGTTTAAATAATAAATGACTGTTATTAGGTTTTTTCTTGAGACATCTGTTCCAGGTGAGTGTACTGGTTATGTGCTAGTATTGAGAATTTTTAAGTCCCTGACTTCACTGGAAGAGAGGTGTCATTCTTGGCTGCTCTTCATGCTTCAAAAAAGATCTTGTGAAAGAGTGAGAACATACTAGGCACAAAGGGTAAAATTGCACGGGGATGTGCAGAGCTATTGAAGGTTGTAGACAGCTAGGATATGATGAGCTATTAAATATTTCCTTAGGGAGCTGTACAGCAAAGAAGAGCATCAGAAACAAAAGCAGATATTTCTGTGTGGGTCAGATGAATGTGCCATATGGTGTAAACTGTCAGCTTTAGTGTCAGAAATGGGAAGAGAGTAGATGTCAGGAATGTGGGCAGAAAAGGATGTCATGAGATTTGCCAAGCAAACAGGCTAATATGCAGACTATTAATCTTTCTCTTTTTTCACACAAAGTGAAACTGTGCCTACTCAGAAGGTGTGGCGAGCAAAAGTTCATTTGCCTTTCATTTGTACTTCATAACAGCAAAGACTATCAAGGCATACTGGATATATTTGGGAGATTAATGATTAGCTGAAATTAGAGATATATATATATATGTATATAGATATATATACACACTTGTCTCTCCTGCCATCTTACCATTAACCCCAAGAAAGAGCTTATCTTTGACAGATTTTTTTTGTAGTATGTGTCTAGATAGCTTAGCTCCTATGCAAATGGCTCATGCATATAGACCTGGTGTTAAGTATCAGGCAAATACAAGTGCCCAGTAAGTGTGTTCTTGTGCACTGCTGTGTGCATTTCCTTCTACATAGAACAGCATTCTGAAAACCTGTGAAGCGAGTGAGACAGACACTTCTGGGAGGTTGCTTGCAACTCTGACCAAAAATATTCAAGCCTTGACTGATGAGCAGTTTCCTGGAAGGCTGAAGTTTGTAACTAGTCTGTAAAAACTACAGTTGATGCTATGTGCATTTGCCTCTTGAAAAAAAACAATCCTTGAAGACAAAGAGTTGAAACGATATAGAGGACTGTGTTTGTCTCAACTAAAGAAAATGGGAACAATGTACACTGGGCTGTAATGCAGTCATTTCTGCTTTAAAAGTACTGAAAAGTAACAAAAAGGGTACATAGTCTTAGCTGTGCAGGACAAATTAATTGATATAAAACTGACATTGCCAAGGATTCCACAGAGAAAATGGAAATGCTTCAATTAAGAGTTTCCAAAATGACTTTGCCACAACCAGTGAACAGATGTCTTGTATGTATTTTTCTTTCTATCTCTTTTTTTTTTTTTTTTTAAAGATCTATCTGTATTTAACATTGTTTTCTCTTGAACTTACTACAGGAATTGATTAAATGCTTTCACCAAACCATGTTTCTCAGAAGTGGAGAACTTGTCCTTAGAACTTTTTGATCCCATCAAAAGTTCCAGTCCAAGTTTGGCTAGTGGGAAAGCTACCCATAGGGAAGAACAGTCCTGGTTCCCCAGCCAGCCTGACAACTACGTGTCCCAGGCTCATCAGGAGCTTGCTTAGTTAAATGCTTGTCGTTCAATCTCTCTTCCAACAGCCCAGTTCCTTTGGTGCCTCTGTAACTTGGAAAATAAGAAAAAAATAACAAAACCCCAAAGACTTACTTAGTTCTTCTGAATTACTAATAAAATCTGTTTTTATGGAGAAACTAGATGCTAAGGTTTTTGCCATGATTTTTTTTTTTAATTGCACTGCCCCTACCCATAAAAAAAAAAAAAAAAAAACCAGCCCAAAGTGATACTTGTTTTCTTTTTTTTTTTTTTTCCCCTTTTTTTTTTCTGAAATGTTGCAAAGCAGATCTTTTTCCTGTCAAGTTTGATGTTGATTATACTGGACAGACTTGGTTAGGAAAGTAAATAATAGAGAAAGGCAAATCTATAACTGAGAAAGATTTTCAAGTAAAAGTGGATCGAAATAAAAAGTGGTTAAATGATGAAAACGTAGTAAGATATGCTTATCACTCTATGGTAATACTTTTCACCTTGTGTTGAGTCTTCTGGAATGATACAGCTGGCTGTTGACTTGTATCCATGGTCATAACACAGATGATCCAGCCAACTGAGATAACTGTTAATACTGGCACACAGATACAGACCATGACTGTATCTGTCAAGGGGAAATACTCAACATAACTGATTATTTTGGCACAATAATACAATGTCTAGATGTATTGTAGGGAAGGGGCAGGGAGGCTTTTTATGTGTATTTGGGTCATTGTAGCAGGAATGATTTTTGCTTTAATGTTGAGTAATTCAAGTGTCTTTGATTGAAACAGTTAGTATGATGCACAGGCTCTCCAGATTAAATAGTACAGTAGTAGGAATGTAAGACAGCTGGCAGATGAAGATGAAAAAAAAATTTCTTAATTTGCTTGAAGTGGTTCCTGTTCAAAATTGAGAGTTGCTCCAATTTGGAGGTCTTTAGATATAAACTTTAAATTATGTTGTTTATACTGCAAACTTTTGCTTTGCTATTTGATCAAAACGGCTGTTTGTTCTTATTATGTTTCCTTCCCCTCCCTCAGCCCCCAAAAAATGGAACAGGTGGATGGGACTCCAGGTCATCTATCATTTGTAAAAGCTCAAGAAAGTAAAGCCGATTAGATAAATTTCATTCACTGTAGAACTGGAAAGGAGGCTTTATGTTAGTTGGGTATTAACAGAAAAGGAAAATGGGGTTGGTGCAGAACTGCATTGGATTATGAGTCAGCCTACGATGAATATAGCACTGTGAAGCTCATGGAGTGATTAGTGATTTCACCTACACTTCTGAAGCTCTTCCATTAGTGAGGGGGATCCCACATGTGCAGTTTTCTACAGCCATTCTAGCAATTATTATGATAGAATCATCATGGTTGGAAAAGACCTTTAAGATCACTGAGTCCAAATTACCTCCTTCACTGTTGCGCTTCTATATTCACGTTTTATACAGTGCAGTAAGATAACTTTCTTACTACTTTCATTCCTGAATTGTCCTTAAACCTCCTTCCCTGTGCCTGAATAACCTTTTCAAAAAGTTGGTGGAGAGTGAGAAGACATTCTTGGATCTGTGCGTAATTAATACTATGTCTGCTCATCAGTTGTATGAATCACTTTCTTGTAATGAACTGTGATATTGCACCTAAATTCTCAAAGCAACTCTTCAGTTTAGATTGTTCTTACTTTGGGTGTTTTTTTATTTTTCTAAGGTTATTTTACAATAGCAGCTTGCGTAAGCTGCTGGCAGGACATAACATGTTAGAAAGGCTACCAGATCGGCTTGAGCGAATCCAAGTGGAGGTCCTGGATGTGCAACACAACCAGCTCCTTGAACTGCCATCTAACCTACTTTTGAAAGCAGACAGGTAAGTATAAAAAAATAATAATAATAAAAAACTTTATCTTGACTTCTGTGTTAGAAACTTTGCTTTGTGTGTTACTTCCTAGCTGAAAGGTTAATCTGAGGTTCCCCTAATTTGCCTTGTGTGCCAAGACCATATTCTGCCTGGCTCACCAGAACTCATTCTTTTTGTGGTTTTGTTGCCTTACATGGTTGCTTCTTTTCTCCACCAAATTCCTGCTGAGCACCTTACTTCTTGAAATCTAGCTGTAAAGTGAAGGACATGTTATTTTCTACATACATTAAGATGGGTTAGTGGCAGTTTCCTTAAATACATATGACGTAGGCTTGTTTGGACTGTGAAAGCCTTTCTTTTCCCCCTTCAGTCAGAGGATAGAACTTACCTGTGAAACAAAACAAAATTTGTGCATGAGGCTGTCAGAATAACTCAGCTATTTCCTTGTCCTTGCTTTGTGAATTTTTTTTTCTTTTCATATGTTTGTCATTAATTTAGTTGGTGACACCACTTGATCTGCTTCTCGGATTCTTATTTTTTATGCTGTTGTTTCTTTAGCCTCAGAGTCTTTATAATCTTTCTTCCTGGGTACAAAGATATCCTGTAAAGTGTCTGTGATTGAAATATGAGAGGTTGATGGCATAGTCTGGGGCTGGTGGATGGGCTTGCCCCCCTTAGTGTCATGTCAGCGTTCCTTGCGCCTCTGTGCTTCCACATATAGTCATTGGATTCCTGAGTGCTCAATTTATGCATAATTTAACAGATAGTGAGATTGTGTGCTGTGGTTTTTGGTTTTGTTTATTTGATCCTATCTGTGACAAAAGGAACCCATAATTCCTGGGTTTCTTGAGAGCTAGAGAACCAAAAGTAGAGGTGATCTCACTGCCACAGCTCCTCACCCAATTAAGAGTATTGCAGAACCCCTACTTTTATGCTGTTCATTCTTTCATGAACATCTGGTTAAATTTCTTAGGATTCGCAGCTTTGAAAGTTGGAGAATTAGGTTGGTGATTGAAATGGTTTCTAAATAAGTTCTTAACTTGACTTACTCTTGAATTCCTACTGAGGAATTTATCCTTTAGGTTAAAAATTACCTTTAAAAATGTGACCTTTACTAAGACAAGATTTTGATTCTAGAAACCAGTATGACATTTCAGCCTTTATTGCCTTTTAGGTACCTTTAAAATAAATTTTGTACTTTGATTATTTTTATGATTTATTAACAACACTATTGCATACCTGTCTACATCCAAGCCTGTGTAGAGTGCCATCTTTGGAATAAATTGATTATCATAAAAGTTATTCTGATGTTAATTTACTGTTTCAGTTGAGACTACATAAAAGTGCAATTAAAACATTGAAATGTAGCAGTGTTACTACTGTCTGTCGTAATTGGGATTATCTGGCACAGTTCTGTTTAGAAGTGGGGAAATTCATATCCTGTTTATGTGGCAAGGAAGTTTCACATTGGCAGCTATAATTGTCCCGTGGATGACTTTCCAAACTATTTTGTGTTAGAGATTGTATGAACTTCAGAAATGAAACCTTGTAAAAGCTTTTTTTATTACTATTATTATTGTTTTGGGGTTTTTTTAGGAAGTTGCAAAATTAGGTTAAAAAAAAAGCAATTTACAAAAAAAAGTTGACATTCATTTCTGCTAACTTGGAAAGAAACCCTTAAGTATCAGAAAGCTACTGGCATCTTGAAAGCAGAGAGAGAAATAATTTTGTAAAACTTCTTTATAAAAAATAGGTTGTAGGTCTAGGATGTAGATTAGAGCAATTTTGGCAGTGAGAGAAAACCTGGGTGTTTTGTAGGGCAACTCGTCTTTTTAAACTGAGCTACAAAAGTGTGGATAACTTTACTTGTTTCTCTCTTTTGTTCTTTTTTTTTTTTTTCCCTTTTCTTTTTTCTTTTTTTTTTTTTTTTGTGCTGCCAAAATGAACAAGTACAGTCTAAAACCAAGACTGGAGGGTAGATTTCCAGGAGTTTGCTAGAAGTGTTCTGAGAAGAGGTAAAATTAAGAAATACATTGAGTAATAGTATTAAGTGTCTGATTCAGCCCTGGTGATTTTTTTTCCCCTCTGCAGCTTTCAAGCTGTACTGGGCATGTATTTTCCAAGTCTTCTATGGATATCACAAAGTCATGTACCATCACAGGAGATGGACAGAGTTTACCCATTCTGGCATCTCATTACTGCTGCAGCCTCCCTCACTTAGGATGACAATGGAAGCTTGGGTGGGGTTTTCCCCATTCTTCCCTACCACTTTACTGGTTTAGATGACTTGACTTGCAAATGACTTGTCCATGCAAGTGCTCCTATGACTGCTGCAAAAGTGACAACTGAAGGAAAACAGCAGTACAGATTAGTGAACAATGTGAGTTTTAAGTTTGGAATGTCCTACAGAAAACATCTTTATTTTTGTTTTCAATTATTTGCATCTGTCAGCAGCTAAGTGTCAACAGAAATGGGTCTGGGCCAAGGAAATGTGTTCAGGGGCTTGTTTTGTTTTGTTTCTTTTCAAAAAGATAGAATGCTTCTGTTCTCTGAGCATTCCCTGGGAAGCACAATCTATACTGTCAGATATGCCAAGAGAACTGAGTTTCCTGAGCAGCCTGCCACTCAGGTCTCTACCCAGCATGGGTAATGTTGGACAAATCACTTTACCTTACAGAACCTTTATGTCTCCATAAAATGATTTGCCTTTGGCAGCCTTGAAAAGATGATTTTTTTTATTTTTTTTTTTCTGGAAAGGTACTCAGATCTGTCTAACTGATGATGTCTTGTATGGATATGAAGTCTCATGCTGTGAATTATAAACATTTTCTCCTTCTCAATCCTGAATATTTGATGAAGTGGGTGTGAAGTGCCTTGATTGAGCTTCAGCACAAGCTGTGGTGGGCTTTGATATCTAGAACATCTGAGAAAGGGAGGGAAGTTGCATTGGTGCACAAAGAGAGAATATCACTTTCACCAAAAAAAAATACATGCCAGAAAACCTCTGTTTTCTTTGTAGAACAGTCAACAAACATTGCTTTTCTGCCTTAATCCTTCAAAATCCAATGAAAAGGTGTCATTCTCTGCTGAAGAGTTATAATAAATATAATCCCGGGATATTTTGTTGGTCTACTTTTTAATTAATTTTCTATTTTAAACTCTTACTTGAGGAGAAATTGCTGACTAGACTATGAAGGATTTCTCTGACCAAGAAATAGCTTGGTTCTGTTTATTGCACTGAAAGTATTCACATCTTGATCATGTTAGCAGGGATCTCTCTTCTAGGGTGGAGATTTTCTTGGCAAGATGAGCGCCACAGAGGCAGGCAGATAATCTCTTCATTTCTCATTACCAGGTGTTGCAAAAACAGAGAATTCATACAAGTGCTAGGGCTGATGGGGAAAACTCCCAAGTTGAGTCCTGAACCTTTTCTCATGCACCTGCATTCCTACAGCCTTTCATTTCTATCCCCTGCTTCATCTGTTGTGATACCTTTCCTACCCTATCCAATCCTCATACAGAATTTTTGCTGCTTTCCACAACCAACTTGAAGCAATCTACTCTTTAACAGTGTAAAAACTGTTGTACAAAATGCTTTTTGGATAAGACAAGCAAGCATTAGAGAGCTTTAGCTGGGTATTTAGCTGGGTAGAAAAGCAGTGGTAGTGAGTCAAGGGCGTTTAAAAATGGAGACATGATGGTGAAGGGGGAGGTTTTGCCTCTTGCCTAAGCTTCGTTTCCAGTTACGATGAATATTTTCAGTATAAACCCTGATAACAGGCATCAGACTACTTAAAGTAGTTGTGTGGTGAAGATGTGTAGCTTGGGCTTTGTTTTGCAGTGTCTGGTAATGGCCAGCTGTGGTGGCTAGCCAGTGTCAGCTATTCAGAGCCCATCTAGGCTTTCATCTGCATGATTCTTGTTTTCAGCTTTATTCAGATGTTCTTATCTGTTTTGATTTTCTGTTTGTTTGCTTTTATTTTGTTTTAATTTTGTTCGGGTTTTTTTGGTTTTGTTTCTTTTTTTTACTGGAGTCCTGGAAGGTGACATGATTAAACTTGCTCTTCCTTGGTATTTGCCATTTCCACACACTGTGGCTGCTTCTTTTTGATGCGAGTATTTAGTTCTCTCATGGATGCAGAAGTGAGGGAGGAAAGAAAGTTAAATAAATTCAAAGAGCTATTTTAAGTGTTTGACACACATACTTCTGGGTCAGAAATGCTTAGCTGTTTTTGTCTTTTGCTGGTAGGTTAGTGTTTGCAAGCAGAATATATATTAGAAACTGGGAAAATACCAGTTAATGAAACAGGTAAAGATAGGTTAGAAAGTCAGAGCTGAGGACGTAGCAGGTTTTGTTTGTGTTTTTTTGGCAGTCCATATCAACAGGAGGGAGATTTCATTGGAATGTTTCTGTGTCATTCCCCCGCCCCCCCCCCCTTTTTTTTTTTCAGGAGAAGAAATACTCTGTAAACTACCTTGATTTTCCCCCCCTCCCTCCTTTCTTTTTCCCACCAGACACACTTAGCTTATAGGATTCTTCTTCACACACCTGCTACCACAATCATAAATTATTGTAGGATTAGGTAATGAGAAATTGAGATCATGTCTCTGTAGGAGGGACTGAAGAAGAAATTTTATACTTCAGTTGCTCTATGCTGATGGAGATCTTGGGGCTCAGGTCAAACTGGAGATCTTGATTTCTCTGCATATTCTCTTTTTGCAGCTGCAGCATTCTTTCCAACTCCTATCAATGCTTCAAAGATAAGCACAGTGAGTTTGATTTGCCACTGCTTCAGTACTGGATGCACTTGTCTGTGTTTTCTCTTTTTATTTTTGAATGTTCCTAAGCTTTTTGGAGGACTTACATTTTTCAGTGATGGCCGTGTCTTACCAGCAAGCCAAGTTTGCCAAGGTACCTCAGAAAATAATGAGGAATTGGGAGATGCTGTAGTCTCAAAATTGTCTATATTCAGGTTTTCTGTGTGTTTGAGTTAAGTTTTTAACTGGTATTAAAAATTTTTAAATCTTTTGCTGTTTTCAGTAGAAGATTTTCTTCCTTGCTTTTGCAAGTTCAAACTGAGATCAGAATCCTCTGGGTTTAAATAGGGAAAGTATGTGACTGAATATTAGGTCTGTTTTTGTTGAATTAGATCCATGTCCTTCATTCTTGCCTATTCTCTGGGACAGTATTTTTTTATTATTATTATTATTACTTGTTTCTTGTAGAAGTTACATCCAGCAAGAGATTGTACTTTAATACCCCATAAAACCTAAGGTGACATACTCCATCTAGAGATCGGTGTTTATATTATTACTCCAGAGGAGAATTTGCACCTTGTCAAGGCTGAAGAATTCTGGCATCTCCCTGCCACTGCCTTCGTTTCTCTCTTAATCTCCAACAGTCTTTTAGTACTTGTTAATTCAAGCTGTCCTTGCTATATTATATACTGGTATGTGCATAGGCTGCTGAATTCAAAGTTTTTCTAGTGATGCTCTGTTTTCTAATGAGTTTGTGGTAGTGTCTGTGGGTAGAATTGGAAAGGGAAACAATTAATTTTTAGACTGAGCTTTAATACTTGGCATTCTGCTTCTATCTGATAAGCAATATGAGTGGGATATCTTCAAGGAACATGAATCAGTTTAAGGCCATGCACAAAAGAGACGGGAACAGTTGTGCCCAAGTAAATTTCCCTTCCTCTGGAGGGCATTTGTATGATGTGCCTTCTAAGGTAGCAGCTGGCACATTGCACAAGGATGAAGAAATAGGGGAGTGAAAATAACCTGGAGGAGGACTTCTATATTAAATCATCATGACAGAAAATCTGATGGGCAAGTACAGAATTTATTATTTGTTTTAAATTTTTTTTTTTTTTTTACTTGACTTGACTTCACTGTAGCACAGATTTGGAAAACCTTTGGCAGTAGCAGTCATCTGGTTTACCCAAAGAATGATGTCCCCTTTTTATTCTTCTTTTTTTATTAATCCAGAGAATATCTTTAAAGAATTCTCTTTTCAGAATGTTTTTACCATTTTAATGTAACAGATGATCAAATGTGAATACTCTTTTCTAAAAAGTTAATTTGATTCTAATGATGTCAGCTACAGATAGATACTAGTATTTATCCTAAACCTGACTGTTTGAGTGAGTGCTGCCCATTTTATACTGAGTGGTAAAAAAGTTATTGTGGCTTTAATGTTAATCAAAGTGTCTTTGTTGTGGAGAGAGAAGACTGTCATACATATTAGATTGAAGTTGCAAAAGTAATAGTTGTCAGTACTTTAGCAATAGGTGTGCTTACTGGTTTTTAATTAAGTACAGGAACCATTGATGTGGTATGCTTCAGTTTAATAATCAGGCTTTGAATGAGCTTAATATATTTTTAGTTTATAGCTAAAGGGTGAAATTGAGTAGCATCTTTTCAGAATAAATAAATAATTTTTTAAAAACTTTTCAGCTGCCTATTCCTTGTCTCTGTATTAAGCCTCCCTCTCCTCCCTTTCTCCTCTGGAGTTTTACCACTCTTGTGAGTGAGCCCAAGTATTAAACTGTGTTTCTCCTAAGTGAACTTCTTATTCTGTGTAAAACAGCTAACCTAGTTTCAGTTCTGTGCAGTGCTGAGAGAGTTTTGCGTCTAATGGAAATAGTGGGGTTTTTTAATCCTTTGGCATTCCATGTGACTCCTCTGTAGCATGTCTGATGCTTATTTGCTACTGTGCAAGTTGAAACCAACTGCAACTCTTGCAAATTCATTTCATTCATCAATAGACTTTAAAGGTCAGTGTGGATTCCTGTGTGTATGGGAGATATTTTATCACTTTCACTTAAGATGGATGATAGGAGTGCATCTACCTTTTCTGTCCTGATCAGTGGTTTTATAGGCTTCAGCCAGCTCATTTCCAAGTCTGATTTCTTGAAGTTAACTTTGCCCATTGCAGCTGCCTCTTCCTGTCAGCTGGTAGGAGCAATGGAGACTGGTTTGAAGGTGGTCATGGCAGACCGGCAGGCACACGTGTCTGTATTGCAAGATCTCTAAGGCAGCCTTTACTGAAGAGGAAGAGAGAGGTCTTAGCTTTGTTGTGAAGGCATGGTTATGCCAGTTAGTTCTGAAAGGATATAAATAGCCTTATTTTTCCATTGCTTTGTTATTGCTTGTGTGCATTCTAGCTCTCAAGATGCTTAGAATGTGTATTCATCCAGTGCTGCTATCATCACCAAACTCCCCTAAAGAAACATGAATCCTCTATCTGCAGAACTTGACTGGAAGGAGTGGACAGTGCCTGTATCTCAACAGGTCTTGTTGCCATCCTGGAAAAAGTTGTTTGAGGGAGAAAGAGTAACTTCATTTCTGTGCTTCTTCAGTCCTTGCTGCTTGTGGTGGGACTGCGGAAAATATTGACAAGGGCTTCTGCTGCTTTGGGGAGTAGGGGAAGGACACTCAAGAACTACATAGAGATATGACTGTCTTGATGTGTACGTCAGCAAGCATGTATATAAATTTTTAAATTTCATTTACTATTAACACTGTCTCTCTTTAAAAACTAAAAGGAAAATTAACTGCTTGGTGTCAGGGTTGTGGTTTGGGATTTTTTGTGATTGATGCATATTTAATTATGCCAATATTCAAAGAGTACTTTTTGATATTTTATAGTTATTATCAGGCCTGCAGGTTTAAAGAAAATACCCAGTATTTAAAATACTGAAAGATTGGCTGGCTTATTTACCAATGACAACTTTTAGTCACTTGAAGGGCAACTATAGTCTCATGGTTTGTTGGTGATGAATTCAGAATTAATTTTTATGTGGAATGAATATGGAAATGATGTAGCTTGTTATTTCTTGCACCTATAGGTACATCTGTAGTAATGTTGATACTGAGATCTTGATAGGGATAGAGACATTTTGACATACTAATTTGATGATGGTATGTTTTGTTAAAATGTGTGAATTTATAAAACATGCTCTGAAGTTTTGTTCATAGAATGCTAGACTTCTGGTCTTTCTATCTGTTCTTGTGAATGTGTTGCTTTTGATCTTTATAACTTTTTAACTCTTAAAAATAGATATTTTATTTTACACTTTAAAAACTTGCAGGATGTTTAACTGAACTCCCTTATGCAACTTCTCTTTGCAGCCTGAGATTTCTTAATGCTTCTGCCAACAAACTGGAAATGCTTCCTCCAGCCACTCTTTCTGAAGAAACACATAGCATCTTGCAGGAGTTGTATTTGACCAATAACCACCTCACAGATAAGTGTGTACCCTTGTTAACAGGCCATCCACGCCTGAAAATCTTGCATATGGCTTACAATCGTCTACAGAGCTTCCCTGCAAGGTAGGTATCTGTTTCACAGCCTCAGACCCACTGGCGGGGGATGGGCATCATGAAATATTTTCATGGTGAGAACTAAATTGAACAGAAATGTGGTGACACAGGCTGTATTTTAAATATAGTTATATTGCAGTGGGTGGATTTACCTGCTATGCCCTCTTGCACATTGCTACTATCTCTTGCATTGCACACACAATTTATAGCTTCATGTTAGTTGGTGTGTTTTGATTGCACTTGAAACCTTCTTCAACTGGAGTTATTGGGCATGGCAACAGTATGATTTTGAAGTCAAGCAAGGAGGTCTTCTGTTTTCCCTGGCTTGGTTACTTTGTTTACACCTAGTAGACTTCCACTTACCAGATACTTGTGAGCACAGCAGTCTGGAAATGTCCTCTGGAAGTGGACTAAACTCTAATAGGGGAAAAATCCTCTCACTCCAGAAGGAGATTCTGCCTTGGCAGCAATTTCTCTACTTCGAATTCACTCTGTTTTAATCATAAGTCTTTCAAGCGTAAAATGTGCTGTAAAGCTGATGGGGGGGTAAGCTTGGAAAAGAGATTCCAATAAATAAAGGAAGAGACATCTCTGCCCTTGTGTGGTGTTCTGAGCAGCTGGGCTTCAAGAGCAAGGGGAAGGGCGATGAGTTAGGGGGAAGGGCTGAGTTGGATGCTAGAAGGTGGATGGGAAAATTTGGGAAGAGGTGAAAAACCAGGGTTGGAAGAATGGAGAAAAAGAGTGAAAGTGAGCTGGTGAGAAGGGGGAATGTAAGCAAATCTTGTAATTTGAAAAATAGCATTAACAAAACACAGACACATTTTGTTCCACATCTGTTAGTGTCTGATGTGAGGAGAGGTGACAAACAATGCTGTGAACAAGGATCAAAGTCTGTGATTTAATTTTCTTAAAATAATGAAAACCACTGCTCTTATCACCACTTTGAAATAACTGTGTGTGTCTATTAAAAGAAAAATTTTCGAAATCTTGTTTTCATAGTAAAATGGCAAAGCTGGAAGAGTTGGAGGAAATTGATATTAGTGGGAACAAACTCAAAGCCATTCCAACAACCATCATGAACTGCAGACGTATGCATACTGTAATTGCTCACTCCAACTGCATTGAAGTCTTCCCAGAAGTCATGCAGCTTTCTGAAATAAAGGTAAGAAATTAATGTGCTCTGGAAGAAGCAAGTATACTTTGCCAGTTCTACTCTCCTCTCAGGTCTCTTATTGCTACAGGATAGTATATGCTCAGAAATTACAGAGATCTGACAGCTGCTTTCTCCTCTGAGATGATAGGCAAAATATTCACCCATGTGCTGCCTCATAATGGAATGGAACGGAACAAGAGCCTCAAAATCTGATTTTACACTTAACTTCAATAGATCCTATCTTCTCTGCCAAATAAGTGTTAATTGTGTTCCTGTAATAGTCTCTAATGATGTGATTTAAATATTTGGCAAGAGCTATGCGTAATTAACTCTTGCTGCCTTGTCAATTGCTTGATTGTGTAGGAATGGACTTTGTTTAGAGCACATGTTAAAAACCTCTGAAGCTGCAAAATAGGAAAGGCCTTGGGTATGGAGATAAATTCCAGCAGTGCTGGATTTGAGTATGTAGGCAAGCTACTTTAATTGTCATAACTGCAGTCATATTTTGCACAACTGTAGGAATGCTTAATCTGTCTGTTGTATATGTTTCCAGAAGTAATTCCGTACTTTTCTTGACACTTCTTTTTGGGGGATGCATTTTTCACTTGAACATGCTGAAGAGCACTACTACTTAGCTTTTGTGAATCGAGTTCCTGGTTCTCATCTCACTGTAGTGCAGAATATTTTGCTCTGCATGCTGTTGCCACTGACCAGAGTTGGATCACAGTTAACTCACAGTGGACAAGTCTTGTGGCTTGTCATTCTTCAAGGCTAAGAACTGATTTACCTGTTCACAGACGTAAACCAATTTAAAATGGCTGTCTGTAAAATCAAAAGGCTAAGTTCCTAGACCACCACGTGTGCCTCAGTGCACCTGCTGCTTTGCCTGACCCCAGACAATAATTCTGTTGGACAGCGAATATATGTGCGATGAGCTTTGTGGTTCTAACCAGGAAATCTCAAACAAACTTGTGGGTTTTTGAATACTCCTCCCTCTTTGTAACAATGGCCAGAGGAAGCAGAAGGCCATTTACAATCAATCAAAAGCAAAGGCTTTTTTCTTAGACGAAGAGTTGGAGAGGAGGAGCGAGGTTCTTCATGGTAAACATATATTTAAAAATATGAAGGTGATGTTAACCGGGGGGGGTTTTGCTAGGTTATTTCATGCCTTCTTACAGGATGCAATTTCTTTGAATAGATCTACAAAAATGAAAGCGTCTCACTTCTATCAATAGAAATTACATAATGGTCAATATGTGCAGCTAGGAAAAGCCTCCCCCCAGCCCTCTCAGCTTCATGTTTTATTGAAGTTTTTGAAGTCTTTCTCTTTTTGCAGGTTGAAAGTAGAAAATGATCTTTCTAAAATATGTGGATAGGTCTTCTACCCTCTGTTAAATACCAGCCTGTGCTGTCCTCAGAATATGGGGTTTTTTTGCAGTTTTTCATGCATGATACACTGGTGGCCATGTAATAGATTTGGGAGATCTGGCTTTATTCTAAAATGCCATATTTTTCCTCAGTATGTTGATTTTCATCTGTATATGCAGCTTTAAATTATGTTTGTTTGGGGATTTTGTCATTCTAGGGCACTTGTTCTAGCTAATTTGTGTTTATCTGGTGGGTAGCCAGCAAATTTCTCTGCTGTTTTGTATCTTTTTTTGTTTGTTTGTTTTTCTGAAATATTTAAGCTTTTCTTTTTTTCCCCCACTCATTTTATTGATTTCATATTTATATATGAATAACTATTAAGTAATATTTATGTTAAAAGTACACACTGCTGTGGCTGTTTGTTATAGGCCACCAGAGCAGGAAGAGGAAGTCAATGAGGCCTTCTATGGACCTAGAAGTAGCCTAAAGATCACATGTCCTGATGCTCATGGGAGACTTCAATCACTCTGATATTGGCTAGAAAGGCACACACAGTCCAGGAGGTTCCTGCAGGGCATTGATGATAACTTTCTGACACAGGTGGTCAGGGAGCAAATGACCAGAGGTGTGCTGTTGGGCCTTGCACTAACGAATAAAGGAGGTCTGCTTGGGCCCATAAAGGTTGGGAGCAGCCTTGGCTGTAGGGACCATGAGATGGATGAGTTCAATATCATACAAAGAAGCAAGGCAATAAGTAGGATTGCAACCCTGGACTTCAGGAGAGCTAACTTTGACCTCTTCAAAGACTGACTTGGAAAAAGGGATAGGACTCTAGAAGGTAGGGGAACCCAAGAGAGCTGGTTAATATTCAAGCACCACTTCCTCCAAGCTTAAGATAAGTCATTCCTTTGATTCAAGTAGAGGAGGCAGGAGATGAGCATGGATGAGCAAGGAACTGATGGAAAAAATCAAATTGAAGAAAGATGTTCACAGTATGTGGAAAAAGGGACTAGTCACTTGGAAGGAATATAGGAATGTTGTTGGAGCATGGAGGGATACAATAAGGAAGGCCAAAGCTGTCTTGGAATGAAATCTGGCAAATAATATAAAAGACAACAAGAAGGGCTTCTTCAAGTACATCAGTAGCAAAAAAGGAAGACTAGGGAAAATGTGGACCCACTGCTGAATGGTGTGGGTACCCTGGTGACAAAGAATGCAGACAAGGTGGAGTTACTGAATCATAGAATGGCTTGAGTTGGAAGGCACCTTAAAGATAATCTAGTTCCAACCCCCCTGCCATGGGCAGGGACACCTCCCACTTGACCAGGCTTCTCAGAGCCTCATCCAGCCTGGTCTTAAACACTTCCAGGGATGAGGCATCCACAACTTCTCTAGGCAATCCATTCCAGTATCTCACCACCCTCATAGTAAAGAACTTCTTCCTAGTGTCTAATCTAAATCTACCATGCCCTAGTTTAAAACCATTGCCCCTTGTCCTGTCACCACATGCCCTTATAAAACGTCATTCTCCAGCTTTCCTGTAGGGCCCTCTCCAGGTACTGGAAGGCTGCTCTAAGGTTTCCCTGGAGCCTTCTCTTCTCATCCAGGCTGAACAGACCCAAATTCCTCAGCCTGTCCTCATGGGAGAGGTGCTTCAGCCCTCTGATCATGTTTGTGTCCCTCCTCTGGACCCTGTCCAACAGATCCCATGCCCTTCTTATGTTGAGGGCTCCAGATCTTGACACAGTACTTCGGGTGAATACTGTGTACTCTCAAAAGAGTAGATTAGAGGGGTAGACTCACCTCCCTTGACCTGCTGTCCATGCATCTTTTGATGCAGACCAGGACATGGTTGGCTTTTTGGGTTTCCAGTGCACATTGTCAGCTCATGTTCTGCGCTTCATCAGCCAGCACCCCCAAGTTCTTCTCTGCTGGGCTGCTCTCAATCCATTCATTACCCAGCCTGTATTTATGCTTGGGATTGCCCCTGCACTTGGCCTTGTTGAACTTCATGAGATTAGCATGGGCCCAGCTCTCCAGCCTGTGAAGGTTCCTTTGGATGGCATCCCTTCCTTGCAGCATGTCGACCTCACCACACAGCTTGGTGTCATTTGCAGACTTGTTGAGGGTGCCTTGATTTCACTGTCCATGTTACCAGCAAAGATGTTAAACAGCACTGGTTGCAGTACCAATCCCTGAGGGACTCCAATAGTCACAGATGTCCATTTGGACATTAAGCCATTGATCACAACTCTAACGGTTACAATCTTTGCTTCATTGCTTCATTTGTTACATGCCTTCTTTGCTTCAGTCTTTACTGCTGAGACTGGCCCTATGGAATCCAAGTCCCTGGAGGTAAGAGAGAAAATCTGGATGAAGACTCTTCACTAGTCAAAGACATTTGAGTTAGAGATCATGTAGGACAACTGAACACACACATCCATGAACCCACTGGGATCTGCCCACAAGTGCTGAGGGATCTGTCTATGTTGTTGCTGTGCTGCTCTCTATTATTTCTGAAAGATCATGGAGAACAGTAGAGGTTCCTGAGGACTGGAGGAAGGACAATGTCACTCCAGTCTTCAGAAAGGGCAAGAAAGAGGACCTAGGAAATTGCAGATCTGGAAAGGTGATGGAACAGCTTATTCTGGAGGTCATCTCTAAGAACATGGAGGAAAAGTAAGTTAGCAGGAGTAGCCGGCATGGATTCAACAAGGGGAAATCATGCTTAAATCATCTGATAGCCTTCTGTGATGGTGTGACCAGATGTGCAGATGAAGGGAAAGCAGTGGATGTTGTCCGTCATGACTTCAGCAAGGCTTCTGACACTGTCTCCCATAACATCCTGGTGTGGGCTTTGAGGTGGATTGAGAACTAGCTGAACAATAGAGCTCTGAGGGTTGTGACCAGTGGTGCTCAGTCTAATTGGAGGCTTGCTGCTAGTGGTGTTCTACAGGTGTCAGTACTGAGTCCAGTCTTCTTTAATTTATTCATCAGTGACCTGGATGAAGGGATAGAGTGTACCCTCAGCAAGTTTGCTGACAATAGAAACTGGGAGGAGTAGCTGATACACTGGAAGGCTGTGCTGCCATTCTGAGAGACCTGGACAGGCTGAGAGCTGGGCAGAGAGCAACCAAATAAAGTTCAACAAGGTGTGGTGGGTTGACCCCGGCACGGCACCAGGTGCCCACCAAGCCCTTCTATCACTCCCCCCGACCCCCTTCAGCACAGCACGCAGGGAGAGAATGAGACGCAAAGCACAGGGGTGTGGGTTATGATAGATAAGATGTTATTTTCTACTTCCCGTCCACAGGCGATGTTGGGCTGAGTCCAGGAAGCAGGGCTCCGGGAACACGCAGCAGCTGCTTGGAGGACAAAGCAGAATGCCCCCCCATCCTCCTCCTGCCCTCTCCCTTTATAGTTGAGCTGATGTCACATGGTATGGAATATCCCACTGGTCAGCTCAGGTCGGCTGTATCTTCTCCCCCATCCTGCCCCCCAGCCTCTGGTGCCATGTGAGCACTGGCAGTCATAACACGGGTGTGTTATCAACACCCTCCAGCTCCCAGTGCTGCAGCAGGAGGGCTGGATGGGGAAAAACAGCTCAGCCAGACCCACTACACAAGGGCAAGTGCAGAGCCCTGCACCTGGGGAGGAATAACCCCATGCATCAGTACAGATTATGGGTAGAGCTGCTGTAAAGAATCTCCATGGAAAAGGATCTTGGAGTTCTGGTGAACAATAAGTTAATCATGAGCCAGCAGTGTGCACTTGTGGCCAAGAAGGCCAGTGGTATCCTGAGGTGCATAAAGAAGTAGGTGACCAACAGATCAAGGGAGGTTCATCTTCCTCTCTATTCTGCCCTGGTGAGTCCACACCTGGAGTACTGCGTCCAGTTCTGGTCTCCCCAGTTCAAGAGAGATAGGGAAGTACTGGAAAGAGTCCAACGGAGAGCTATGAGGATGATTAGGGGACTGGATCATCTCTCTTATGAGGAAAGGCTGAGAGCCCTGGGGCTGTTTAGCTTGGAGAAGAGAAGGCTGAGAGGGGATCTTAGTGCTTATAAATGAAGGACAGGTGTCAAGTCGAAGGGGCCAGTGTCTTTTCAGTGGTGCTCAGTGATAGGACAAGGGGCAATTGGACACAAGCTGGAACACAGGAGGTTCCATCTAAATATGAGGAAAAACTACTTTGAGGGTGACAGAGCCCTAGAACAGGGTGCCAAGAGAAGTTGTGGAGTCTCCTTCTCTGGAGATTTTCAAAACCTGCCTGGATGCATTCCTATGCAGCCTGCTATAGGTGATCCTGCTTTGGCAGTGGGGTTGGATTAGGTGATCTCCAGAGGTCCCTTCTAACCTCTACCATTCCGTCATTCTGTGATATGAATCCATCTAATATGATATGAATTAAAACCATGTTTAAAACTGCTCCAGTGTTTTTCCTTTACCCCTCTACTCCTCCTCTCCACATGATTTCGTAACACTGCTTATTTTAATATCCCTCAGTAAATACTGAATTCCTGAGAGTCTGTTCATACTCATGCTGGTTTAAACTGACTTTGGAGGAGGGAATGCTCTACCAGTGGCGTAGAAGCCCTAACTGTATTTATCTCCATTTCCTTTGTTTATTGAAAGACTGGTTTCATCACTAACATTTTTTATTAAATGCTTGAAAATACACTGACCATCTTTGTCTCTGTGAAGAGCAGCCAAAACTTACTAGTTTTGTAAGAAGAGGACAACTGGCCAGAGATGTAAATGAAGGGAACTTACTTCTAGGTGTCCCAGACATCTGGTAAGATAGCTAAATGCCATATGAATTTCTTTTGTAAGAACCACTTACTTAAATGAATGGTCTTAAGTCTTGGTTTATTGTTCATGCAACATGCATTACTACATTTAGTCAAAATTTTTCTGATTTTGATGACGGATGAATTCTCTTGCTTATTTGGCTGCTTTTCTTTTGCAGTGTGTGGACCTAAGCTGCAATGAACTGAGTGAAGTCACATTGCCTGAAAACCTGCCTCCAAAACTACAAGAGCTGGACCTGACTGGAAATCCCAGATTAGCCTTGGATCATAAAACCCTAGAGCTGCTGAAGTAAGTTACCTTACAGAGTACAGAAGGGGGCAGAATGATTCCTGTCACTAAGATGTGGCAACCTTAATACATGGAAGTGTAAATCTTTTTTAAGGCATATGGCTCCCCGTTGTCAGTGGGAAAGTAACAGATTGTGTGGATAGGTCAGAAATTGAAGCTTCATTAAAGAGGATGACTTTACCCACTTCAGTGTAATTGCATTTGCTTGTAACTCCTGAAGGGGTCTGCTTGTCTGATACAGCCTCTATTGGACCAGTTTGATCTGTTTTACTTCTGACATTAGATTCAACTAAAATACTTATTTTATTCCACTGTTGAGATGCCAGTAGCTGCTTGCAATATTTTTATTTTTTTTTTGCTCACATTCGTCTGCTTGGATCTGTCTTACCCATTGTGCTGCTTTTTATATCTTCACATGCTACTTTTTGTTACCCTTCCTACCTCTCTCCTTTTGTCTTAGAAATATATATTTGTTTTTTTCATAGTTAAACATCTCCTGAAGACTTGCATCTCTTGCTCTACTTTCAGCAAAGCTAGTTCCCTTGCTTTGGGACTCTGTTTTCTTCCTGTCTACCTGTTCGTTTTCTGCCCTGGAACTTAAGTATCATCCATAACTGAAATTTGCCCAGTGTCTTGTGCCTCCTTATGCAGCATGTTGGAAAATTGTTCCACTATCCAGATCTGTAGACAATGTCTGTGCCATGAGCTTTTCGTATGTCCTGAGTTGAACTGCACCAGCGCTGAGGTTCCTTCTCTTAAATATTGAATGATTCCAAAAAAGGATGATTTATGAAAGACGGGTCATCCTTGACTAACCTGATCTCCTATGACAAAGTGACCCACTTAGTGCATGAAAGAAAGGCTATGGATGTTGTCTCTCTGGACTTTAGTAAAGCCTTTGACACTTTCCCCACTTTCCCACAGCATTCTTCTGGAGTTACTGGCTGTTCATGGCTTGGATGGGCACACACTTTGCTGGATAAAAATCTGACTGGATGGCCAGGCCCAGAGAGTGGTGGTGAATGGAGTTAAATCCAGATGCCAGTGGGTTACAATCAGTGTTCCCCAGGGCTCTGTGCTTTCTTTATCCATGATCTGAATGAGGGGATTGAGAGCACCCTCAGTAAGTTTGCAGACAACACAAGTTAAGGCAGGTGTGGTGATCTGCTTGAAGGTAGGGAGGCTCTACAGAGGGATCTGGAGAGGCTGCATCAATGGGCCATGGACAATGGTATGAGGTTCAACGAGGCCCAGGGCCAAGTCCTGCGCTTTGGTCACAACAGCCCTGTACAATGCAACAGGCTTGTGGAAGAGTGGCTGGAAAGTTGCCTGGTGGAAAAGCACCTGGGTGTGGTGGTCAACAGACAGCTGAATAACAGTGTGCCCGGGTGGCCAAGAAGGTCAACAGCATCCTGGCTTCAGTCAGAAATAGTGTGGCCAGCAGGGCTAGGGAAGTGTTTGTGCCCCTGTATTTGGCACTGGTGAGGCCACACCTTAAGTGGATTTTATCAAATTTAGATGGAAATTTGAATGTGATTAGTTTTCATGGATAAAAACAGGAGTCCATGTTCTGCAGCAGAAGAAAAAAAAAAAAGGGGGGGTGTTCCTCTACTTTAACTGCTGCTTTATTGTATGCAGGAAACCTTCCTGAAGCAGCAGTGTGTAATGTTGCTCAAGTTCCGGGGGGGGGGAGGGGGTATGGGGGAAATAAAAAATAACAATGAAAAAAGAAATTTAACAAAGTTAATTGAATTGTGTCAAAACTTAAAGTGAAGTATCAGCTTTTCTTGTGTAAAACATAGCAGACAAGATGGGCAAAGCAATCTCTTGCCACTTTTGTATTTCGGCATCATGTCCTATGCAGTATTATACAAATTGAAGTCCTAAGTAATAGAAGAGTAGTGTGGCCCAGTTACGTGTCATGTTTTCACTGGCATATGCATTGTCTTTAATTCAGAGAATTTTTTTTTTTTATCTTGTGGGTGTGTTTTGGTTGGTTATTTGTGTTTTTATTAAATTATTTTTAAGACATCAGGTCTGTTCTCTTCCCTAATACTCATTAAGCACAGTTAGGTGTTTCAGGCTTCATGAGGGTCGTCTTATTGTCTGTCCTGATATACTACGCTGACTTCTATGGTAAACTGCTAGGATTGACTGTGAGGGAAGAGATGCTCCTTTTACATGTTTTTGTGGCAGGCACAAAAATACTTGTGCACTTGGTACTTTTTATATCCTCTTTCTGCATGTGAAAGGCAGCTCTCCATCTGTGCCCTGGCAGAATTCAACTAGGTAGTAGGTTAATATTTATTTGCAGTTCTGGGGTAAAGACAACTTCTGTCATGCATGCTGGCTTTTCAATACGAATAGAGATCTTTAAGGAGGCTTGCATGCTTATGAGGAAGTTGTCAAGTGATTTATTTGGTGTATGAATTTTCAGTGGCAATTAAAATGGAAAAGAAATAAAAAAGATGCTGCTACACTGACTTTTATGAAAGAGCATCTAATCAATCTTTATAGTTATTTTAAAGTAGTGGGAAAATAAACCATGCTTTCCAGAAGCCTTAGCCCATGTTCCCTACCTGGAATGCCATTTCTTTCTGAGCACATGTAGTAGTGCCACTGAGGAGGCTGAAAACAATGTGTTGAGGTAGCTTTTTTCACCACTACTGGGAAGCTTTGAGACAGCTCTGAGTCCTTGACCTGCCCAGGAACCAAGGACCATCTATCTCAGTTAAAAATGCAAACAAACAGAAAAATGTTTTCAATCCAAGTTCCTCTGCCCTGCAGGATAAGTGCCTGTATGAGAAGTCTGTAAAGAAAGTGTGTTTGCTTGTGTGTGTAGTGTCTTGCAGGTAAAGACAGAACTAAATTTCTGCTACTTTAGAAGAGATTCAGGTTTCCAGTTTGATTTCGGGTCATGCTCATGGCAAGATGTTTGCCTCTTTTTTGTCACACAGAGGGCTGCAAAACCAAGGGCTTAAAACATCTGTGATTCTACCATTATTTATGTAATTTGTTTGCTTTGAATCTGCCCTTGCTGATGTATATCCTGGCTGCTAGCATAAAAAGAAATCAGACTTCATTTGACAGTACTTCAGGTTGAAGAAGGCTGGACAATGCTGAAAAGACTTTTCTCTGTGTTCAGGTCAGGTAAGAGTTTGGATAGAGGAAAAAATGAATGCTCAGAGTGAACAGTTAGACCTTTCTGCTTCTGTCCTTTTATGATTCATTTACTTCATGAAAGGTTCAGATGCCTTTGAAGTGTCTGAAGCTTGTGGGAAGCTCACTTTCCCTGCCTTTGAAAGAGAGCAGTAGAGAGCAGGGGGAAGGTCATCTCTCCCCAGCAAATCAAGGCTCTGAAGGGTATAAACAGAAAGGGCTGGGCCCATTTTAAGTCTGTACTACTCTGCATGAGGTATTTGAAATTCAGGCTAAAGGCTATGTTGGTAGTAAATTGGAGGTTAGAGGATCAAGGGCCTAAGTGAAAATGGAACTGCACAATTGGGGAAGGCAGATGAGCTATACTGCCCATTGTTGGGACCACAGGCTAGCTCCTGTAGGTTGGTGCATGACCAAATGAAGCAAATTTCTGATTTGTTGGCATTTTCATGGAAGGCTGTTAATATGCATTGCTGTTCATAAAGAATTTGATTGGGTTTTGGTTGGGTTTTTTCCCCTTTTAGGTGATGATGTAGGTCATACAGGAAGCGTCATTTGAGTGCAATGAAAAGATCCCAGAGACTCGTTAAAATAGGTGGGAGGAATATATAAGTTAAAAAAATCACTCCCCTGCCACTAGCTTTATATAAGCCAGTACAGATTTGCTATGTATTCCTACTGGGTCAGGTTTGAAACAAATAGCTCAGGGATGAAGGCGGGGGAGGGAACCTAGCTAAGCGAAACAGAGCAGCTGACATCCTCGTAGAGGCTCAGTTATTTACTGTTTTTTTGTTCTTTGTATACAGACACATAAAAGTAACCACTTTAGATGTCATGATTCAGTTTCTTTTATTAAATGTATTATTAGAAACTGGGAGGGGCAAAAAAAGGAGTTCGCTTCACATTTTAAGATGGAATATGTCAGCACTTCAAGCCATTGGATCTTTCCCCTTTGCTTTCTCCTTGCAGCAATATACGTTGTTTCAAGATCGACCAGCCATTGGCCAGTGATGCTTCAGGAGCACCGGCGGTGTGGAGTCACGGTTACACAGAAGCGTCGGGTGTTAAGAACAAGTATGACCTGGCATGGTTTTTATTTTATTTTATATGAGCATCCTAGTGCGTCTGTGCTGATACAAAAAAAAATAAATTCCTTTTTCCAGTAAAAGTTTTGGGCATCACAAAAGGAGAGGCCATGCCATTACTCTGTATTTGTATACTGGGCGCCTGCCTGGCTCTCCACTTTGGTCTTTGTTAGGGAAGTTGCTAAGATACAAATATAACCAACACATTATGTCTGTGCAAGATTCCAGTATGTGCAAAAGATCTGAGTGTTGAAAAGCATTTTCCTCTTTGCAAATCTTCTTTATCTTCAACCAAAGGATGTTTTATCAAGCAAATCAGAGAAGCTGAAGGAAGAGGCAGAATGGCCAGAACTCTTTATATTCATAGTGTGCAGGGCTCGTGTGACTAAGGCAGCACTTGACAAATAATGTACCAAGAGTCTGCTAGTCTCTGTGTTGCTGAAATCTTTGTGTTCCTTAGATACCTTTTCAGAAATCTTCGACTACCTAGGTTTTCATAGCAAGTACCATCAAGCTTTTACTTACTATTAACCGATTTAAAACATAATCTGGTCATCAGCATGTTAAATCACAAGGATGGCTTTTGGAGGAGCAAGTGCAATTTAAACTGATGTTGTTTCAGAGATACGTTTCACATTTTTCCTACAAATAAGGGACTTGTTCATATGCTGAAAAGAAGGAAGAATCCTTGGGCCTTGGCTTATATTTCTAGTCCAGTTCTCTCCACATCCTAGAACTATTGATGGGCCTGACTCTTCTCCACAGCTCAGAAAGCAGTCCTGAAATGCTTGTGAACAGAGGTGATTAAAACTAGCTCTCAGATCAGACTGCATCTCTCTGGTCAGAATGACAAAGGTGGTAAACTAATAGTGGGTAACAACCTTCATGTTCGCATGCTGGTTTTTTTTTCACTAGGCTATGTGTGGCAGCACTTTCAGCCAATAACTTCTGTGACAACCGTGAGGCACTTTATGGTGTTTTTGATGGTGACCGCAACGTGGAAGTGCCATATCTGCTGCAGTGCACAATGAGCGACATCTTAGCCGAAGAGCTTCAGAAAACAAAAAATGAGGAGGAATACATGATCAACACTTTCATCATTATGCAGAGGTGAGTCATGGATCTGTAGCCTTTTTTACCTTGTGTATGCTCACAGGACCCTTTGTTCAATTTCAGGTCAGACACCTGTTCTTTTCTTGCTTTAAAAAAAATACAAGACGGAAAAAAAAAAAAAAGCCTTGGTATCTACAAAGTTTTCCTTTATTGCTTGTGTGGATTTTACCCTCTGTTCCTTTGAGGCGTGGGGAAAAAAATTCCAATACCCAAAACAATCCCCCACCCAAACAAATAAACAGCTCACCTGCAAAGTTACAAAATACTCATGACTAAGTGGTGGGTGGAGGTTTACAATTTTCTAGTATCTTTTCTATGTCTTAGGTTTCACAATTGACTGTAACAAAGTCAGTGGTATGAATCTCATGATCATCTTTTAAACTTCTTTACTACTGGCTGCAAAGTCTGGGCTGGTCTGTTCTGTTTCTCTGTACCAATTCAGGTTATTTAAGGTTACACAGATTTTTAAAACACATAATCTGATTCCATAGAAATATCTATCTCCTGTCATCCCTTTGGACTTCAGAAAATTATTTGGGAAGGACCCATCCAAAGAGATTGTGATACGATAGCTGTGAGTGTAATAGTAGCTCTGTGTAGTGGTTTGGAAACCGGTGTGCATACTCTTCTTGACAGAATAATAGAATGTTAGATGTTAGAAGGGACCTCCAGAGATCGAGTCCAACCCCACTGCCAGAGCAGGATCACCTACGGAATGCCACCCAGGAATGCATCCAAGCGGGCTCTGAAAATCTCCAGAGGAGGAGACTCCACAACCCCCCTGGGGCAGCCCGCTCCAGTGCTCTATCACCCTCACAGAAAAGAAGTTTCTCCTCATATTGAGATGGAACCTTCTATGCTCAAGTTTATACCCGTTATTCCTTGTCACATTACTGGGCACTACAGAAAAGAGATTGGCTCCAAGAAGAAATTGTGCCTGAGGACACACCAAAAGAAGGGGGAGTATGAAGGGAATTGAACAAAGGTGAATGAAGAGTCCAGGGAAACAAAAGAGAAAGCAAATAAGCAGCTTAGAGACTGAGGAAATGGATCAAGTTAAAAGTAGCATTGTGTGTCATTCAATTGCTACACTTTTGGAAAGGAAAAGTACTGAATTTCTGGTATTGTGAAAGATACAAAATCAGTAGGGTGGTATTGAACCTTCCAAACAGAAGAGAGAAAATGATTCCTTCCCATAATTGCTTATAACAGTGCTTCAGACCAGTATCTGAGAAGGTGGTTGACATATACTTAAAATATTCAAAAATAACAACACGATTATCAGAAATACTTACTAAGTGGTTTTGTTTACTACTAATACATTCCACAGGAATGTGGCATACCTACAAAAAGCAGAATTTTTTTTTTTTTTTTTGTCCCAAGTCAAAAATAAGCTAAACACTTCTTTGGAGAACCAGAAATAGTATTCATTCTGGCTGCATTTAACCATTCATTCAGGATTATTACAGGTGATACACAATGCTCCTGAGGTGTGTTTTTAAAAAAATAGAATGAAAAAGCACATTGCAGCTTGGTTACAAATTTTGTGCATTCTCTCCCCAGGATTTTGAATCAAAGGTTCTTGCCAGCTATATCTAGCTTTAATATAAATTTTATTAACCTCTGTAATTAGCTTTCTAATTACTGTAATTCCTAAGTACTATAGGAGGAGGCCCTGATAAACAAGATACTGAGAACAATAGATGGTTTTTCATGTTCTATTGCTAGGGTTCTAAGAACTTCATTTTTATCCATGGATTTTTTTTTTTTTTAATATTGTTTTCACTGTGGCTCCTGCTAAGCCTGCAAGCTTAAATATTTCCAAGAACCTGTTTAACAAGTTAGTAACTGACAGGATAAATAAAGTGTGCCTTCTTACAGTGGAGTTACTAGCCAGTGTGCCTTTTTGGTCATCATTTGTTATATTAAAAGCATTATTTTGAAGACATCTCAGAACACTGAACATCTGCCATCTGGTTTTGCCCAAACTAGAGTTTTTACAGTTAGAAATATTATTTTTATAATAAAGTCTCTGGCTTCAGAAGCCAAAGAACCAGCAGAGTAACATGAATAACAAGGTCTACCTGTACTCATTAAATAGTCCTCAGTACTTTTCTAACTCTGTTTCCTTCAATCTGACATTTAAAACAAATGTCTTCAAGATGTAGAGGGAGACAACTGTGCAGCTTTTAAAAGTGCAAAGATTTTGTTGTTGTTGTTGTTCTAAAATTGAGCAGACTTGGGTATCTGCATATGTGTAAATAACATACTGCCTGAGAGTTGCACACGGTTCTCTGCAGTGCTGCCGTGGTGTCACAGTCTTCAGTGGAGACTTTTGTTTCTGCCCCAGTGATCCAATAGAGTCAATGCCTGGAATGCCTGTGTTTGCAGAACAATGACTGTTTCTCTATAGAGCTTGTAACACTTGCTTTCCAATTAAAGAACAATCATTGTTTTGTTTAAATTCCAGGAAACTTGGAACAGCTGGACAAAAACTTGGAGGCTCTGCTGTTCTTTGCCATATAAAACATGATCCCATGGACCCTGGTGGATGCTTTACGCTAACCTCAGCAAATGTGGGGAAGTGCCAAACCATTCTCTGCAGGAATGGGAAGCCTCTGCCTTTGTCCAGGTGTTATGTAATGAGTTGTGAAGAAGAGCTGAAGAGGATTAAGCAGCATAAGGCCATTATCACAGAGGTTAGAGAACAGTTAGGGACTGTTGCAACACTTAGCTTCCTTGGAGAGCATTTGCACAGCAGTGCATGAAATTACATGTCAATATTGGTAACCTATAAGGGGCAGTGTTAATAGTTGCACTTTTCCATTCAAGGTGATTCATATCATGCAATCAACTTGCTTTACCATCCCATTGCCATGCTGGATTTTGGTTGGCTTCAGAGAGTGAGCAACTGTGACCTTTTTGCATTGAAACAGGAAAGCAGACACTCCCCATATCTAATGGGGAGGGAAATTGCTGTATTGGAACTGTCATGAAGAGCCTTTCCAATCAAGAAGGATGAGAGGGAAAAGCACTTGGAGCAATGCCATCCTTCCCTTAGGAGACCCCTTGCTCCTGGCAGGCTGACGTTCCTGCTTGAGCTCTTATGTTCCCAGACCTGCCCTTTGACAGGCTCTCTTGAAGAGCACACTTGCCCAAAAGGAAAACTCATCCTGTGTTCAGCTGAACCACAAGAATACTTCTTACAAGCTTGAAGCCAACTGCTGTCAGTTTTATTTTGCCTTGTGTGACACATGAATAGGAATAGGTAAATACTGAATCCTCCTAATCATGGAGAAAAGGGCAGAAGGCTCACTGCTGTATGCTTGTGAGCAGATGTGCATGTGTGGAATAAGTCATGTAATTATTGATCCTGCCAGAGAAAGGCAACAACTGGCAACTCAACTGTGACAAGCTGAAAGGGAGTTACTCCAACACATCACAATCATTGTCTTGTTCTGTAGAGGAGAAGGGAAATTTCTGCACTGAATCTTAAGATGACTCACTGATTTCATGCACATTCATGATTTATCACTGCTGTCAGTCTTCTAATGGGGAAGTTAAGCCAACAACGTGGGGTTTTTTCCTTTGGAGTGATTTTAAAGGGGAAGCTTAGTCTTCGTTCACTTTTCTGTGGTTATCTGATTTATAATAACCACTGCAGTCATCAGCTTAACCAAATGAGTGTAAATCCTCACTGTCATGGTTTAGGGTCAGGGTGGCCCCTTAGACCTATAACAGACACTCTCTGTTAACCCCCCTTCCCTCCCCAAAGGGGAAGAGAAAGGGAATAACGGAGAGAGATGTAGTGATTAGAAAAGGAAATGGTAACAGATTTAATAAAAAAGATAATAATCAGTGAAATATATACAAATATGTACAAAAACAGTATCAAACCCAACCCCCCTGATGGTAATTACATCACTGTCACCACTGATGCTGTGGAGCAGGCACCGGGGGAGTCCCAGACTGGGCCCAGCAGCAGATGGGAGCTGTGTTCAGGAGCTGGATTCTGGTACCAGATTCACCAATTGGGATCAAAGGCAGAATGGACAGAGTCCTCCTTGGATGCTCCGAGGAAGGAACTGAAAGAGGACCTGAGCCAAGCTGGCAAAAGGGGCCAAGAGGGCAAAGAGAGGGAGCCCCGAGAGAGAGACCCTCTAGATCCCTCAGCTTTATACCAAATATGACATATATGAGCTGGAATACCTTGTTGATCTGTTTAGGGTCACCTGTCCTGTCTGCTCCTCCCTGCAGGTGCAGCCTTTCACTTTTCCTCACCCCCCCCAACATGGTACACAAGATCCAGCAGTGGCCTTGGTCTGCACACCAATCCTTGGTAGTAACTTTCACCATGGGGTGTTATCACTGCTAGAAGCAGACACTGTCTGTGAGAACAGGCTGCTGACTTCAGACAGTGCAGTTAGTTAGAAGAACTGAGCTGAAAAAATAAAATCACTGAACAGAAATAGTTCTGTTCTCACTCAAACCAGGAGACTCATTTTGTGTTTCTTCTCAAACACACAGCTTTCAGGGTGCAGCTATCTCCAGCAGGCTTACAGATATGTGGGCTTGCTGTTTCGGACACTTGCTCTGCTTATTCTGGCAGCTTAAATTCTAACCAGGACAGGATCCTGGGATTTGGGTATGCATAGAATTCACTTCTCACATATGTCCATTTTTACTGATATTTTCCCTTTGGTTATTTTATAATTATACTGGTGTTTTCCCTTCTTCCCTTGGAAATGTCATATCTAAGTGGAAATGTAGTAAGTAATTGGGGCACATAAAACATTTCACTACAACTCAGCTGACTGAGAAATGCAAACTTTTCTGCTGTGTTTGACTTAGATGACTTTAAATGAAGCATGGTTTTTTGGGTTTTTTGGGGTTTTTTTAAATGAACTTTTGTTTACAAAGTGATGAGCCAAAATGAAAGCTATGATGTTACAGCTGCAAGCGAAGAGCCATAACCTGCCCCTATATCAAATGGAACTGTGTGTGGCTTTGCCCTGTTTCAAGTCAGACTCCCAGGTAAAACATTAGTCCAGTTGGCTCTCTCAGCTGTAGGAGCAAAATAAAATGGCTCTTTGTTGCAAACTTCTGCTTTGTTGATCTGTGCATAGGTGATGCTGATGACAGATCAGTAGGGTGTAGGAGGCATAGCACAGGATTCTAAACCAGCTGTTGCTGTGCTCTGATCCTGGTTCTGTCACCTCCTTGCAGGTCACTTGGCTTTTCTATCTTCATGTCTGTAAATGGCAGTGTTGGGGGTATTGCAAAAACAGTCATCTGAAAAATGCAGAGAGGTGCAGCTGCTGTGTATCCTTGTCTGCTTTGTTTCCAATTTCCTGTCCTTTCTAATTTCAGGATGGCAAAGTGAATGGTGTGACAGATTCAACAAGAATTTTGGGGTACACCTTTCTTCACCCAAGTGTTGTGCCGCGTCCCCATGTCCAATCTATCACTTTAACTCCACAAGATGAGTTCTTCATTTTGGGGAGCAAGGGGTTGTGGGACAGCCTTTCAATGGATGAAGCAGTGGAGGCAGTCAGAAATGTGCCTGATGCGCTGGCAGCCGCGAAGAAGCTTTGCACTTTGGCCCAGAGTTATGGCTGCAATGACAGTATCAGCGCTGTTGTGGTTCAGCTCAACGTGACAGAGGACAGCTTCTGCTGCTGTGAGCTTAATGGGGTCCCACCTCCCAGCCCAGGCATTTTCCCCCCGTCTGTCAATGTGGTCATCAAGGACAGACCAACAGATGCTCTTGGGATGCCATCTTCGAGCAGTGGGATGGCTTCAGAGATCAGCAGTGAGATCTCAACCTCTGAAATGAGCAGTGAGGTGGGGTCCACGGCCTCTGATGAGCCTCCCCAGGTAGCCATGAATGAGAACAGCCCGGCCTACCCTGGAGAGCAGCGCTGCATGCTGCACCCAGTCTGCCTGTCCAATTCTTTCCAGCGGCAGCTCTCCAGTGCCACCTTCTCCAGCGCCTTCTCTGACAATGGCCTTGACAGCGATGATGAGGAGCCAATTGAGGGGGTATTCACCAATGGCAGCCGCGTGGAAGTGGAGGTGGACATCCACTGCAGCCGAGTGAAGGAGAAGCAGCTTCTCCAAGTGCCAGTGGAAGCCAGTGATGAAGGTATTGTCATCAGTGCCAATGAAGATGAGCCCAGCCTTCCCAGGAAAGGTGAATATTCTGCCATGGGCACAATAGGGCGCCGGCGGGGCAACGGTTCTGTGGCACCACAAGAGAGGAGCCATAACTTAATTGAAGTTGCAACAGATGCGCCACTCAGAAAAACAGGGGGCTATTTTGCTGCTCCAGCACAGCCTGATCCTGATGACCAGTTCATTGTCCCACCAGAGCTTGAAGAAGAAGTCAAGGAGATTATGAAGCAACACCAAGAGCAACAGCAGCAGCGACAGTATCCAATGGATCACCTGGCAGACTATTACGATACACCACTATGACCCACTCTTGTTTACTACTCAGAAATAAACAAACAAGCAGACTTGAGTGCAGGACTCAGCAGGCTCGCATTACAGCAGGGGTTTTTCCTTATCTTTTTCCTTTCTTTACTTCCTCTTCCTTATCCTGCCACTACAGATAACTGCAGCTTTTCAGTTTAAGTTTAATATTAATTGACTTTCTTCTAGTGATGCTTGACCAGTAAAGTTTAAAATAGTTAATCTTCCCTTAACATATCAAGTGTAAAAACCCCCCAAAAATAAACAAACAAAAAAATCCCTAGCAAACAAACAAACCATAAAAAGGTTTAATATATTGCTGAGAAACATATGATGATGTAATATTTTTTAAAATGGATTGTTTGTTTTGTTTGAAGAGCAGGGCAGTAGCCAATGCTAAATGATCTAAGTAACATTAATACTGTATTTCTTTGAGAGAAAAGGCTTTTTTTGATCTTGAAAATGATAGACATTTGTAGAATATGGAGACTAACTCCTAGGAGTTGCTTTACTCTTTCAGGTGACTGAAGTCACTGCGATTCACTAATTTTCTCTGAGAGAACAGTTGATTGGGAAATTCCTGTAAATAGCTCAGTGTTGTATAGTGACGCTTACATGTTTTGTAGCCTTGGCATTAAGGACACAACCTGAAAAGTTGACCTTTTTTTCTTAAGTCACTCTTTGGGCCATGGTCACTGGGCATAACAGACTGAGTGTCTGTGTACAAGTTAGCTAGGGCTGAGATGGTGTAGACCATTGAAAGAAAACCACTTTTTCCTTTGGTCTCTTTCCTTCCTTACTTTTACAGACAGGTTTTCTTTGTGTTCCTTACTGCTGCCACAACCAGCATGATTGTATAGAGCTCATTTGCTGTAGAACATTTACATACCAAGAGTTATATTAAAGCTGAATGCAAAAATGAACATGTCATAATTTTTGTTAAAATAAATATGAAATTTACACCTGATGTCTGCTTTTATGTCTGAAAAGCTGAGCAGCAGCTTCCAAACAGTAGCTTGCTGTGGTTCATCATTGTACTGCTCAGTTTAAACCAAGAAGTGTTGAAACTTTTCCGGCTCAGTCACATGTTTATACTAACTGCAGAAGCTCACATGTAATTTTAGAATTTAAAGGCCATGCAAAATGGCCTTTAGAAGACAGAAAACAGCTATGAGGAATTGATGTGTTTGGTTTGGGGTTTTTTTCCTTTCTCAGTACTAATTCAGCACTATTGATTTGCCCTTGCCAGAGTCTTGGCAATGCCAGAAGACTGAGGAGGAGTAGTGCTCTGGCTCTATCCTGCTGGGACCAAGTAACTGAAGATAGAAATGATGAAGGGATATAATGTGGTCTAAGAAAGGAAGAAATAAAACACTGGATATGAAGAGAAGAGGGAAAACATAAGGAGAAAGTGGAAAAGTGAACTCAAAGCTACCTATATAAACGCAGATTTCCTTAAATGTGTTGAATGAACATGACTTCAATGGTAGCTTGACTTTGGTAGCAAAAGGGCATTTTTTTGTGACTCCTGTGGGAAAGGAGCAACACTCTTTTTTGCCTCTAACCAACGGCTCCATTTTAATCCTTACTCTTAGAAAAGCTAAATTGATATGTGATCATGACAGTGTCTTGCTCCTGCTTGACATTTGGTCTGTATTGTGGGAGAGGACTCTGTTAACAGGCTGTTGTCCTTACTCTGTTCTAGAGTGAAATAGCCAATTTAGGACAGGATTGCTGTTAAGAGATTTTGAGTTTATTTTCCTTAAATCATGATGATGGAGAAGCAAACATGAAAATACTTGTTTTGGTAGATGTTTATAGCACTGTCTACTGTAGATCTAGAAGATTGTCCTTCATTGTAATTTTAGTTTCAAAATATCTTTCTTAAAGAAAACTCATTAAATAATGGTTTTAAACAAACAAAGAAAAAGTTTTGTTTTATTGGCTAGTAAGCCTTATGTATTCTTCAGTAAACCATTTGTCTATTTCAAATTTTGTTGAATGATACATCCTTCTTGCTGTCCTTGGACAGTGTTATCTTTTTCTTTTTTTCTTCTGTTCAGATGTTTTTTGAGGCGGAAGGTGATAACTAGCAAGGACACTACCAGAGCCTAGACAAGTTTAGAGTTTCATGAGCAAGCTGGAAAATTCTCTATATCTTAAGAAAAATGGCAATACTCTTGCACTGCTAGTGGAGGAGTAATCTTGCTGCTGTATCTGGTCTCTAGAAGGTCCCTCTGCTATGCTGTACATGTAGTACTCCAGAGAGAGGAACAGATGTCAGAGTAAGGGTGGAAGGGGAACCATTTCATGTGAGCTAAACTTCAGCCTCATGCTGAGAATTGATGCTCCTTGCTATGCCCTTGTCTTGCGTGAATAGGAGTATATGCACACAGGCTTTGTGGATTTTCCCTTCGTGTGAAGGGCAAACTCCAAGAACTCCAGCCCCTGTGGCATTAGCAGCTTACAGGCAACAATGCTGTTTCTCTCCTTACGCCCTTACCTTGAGTCCCAGATGGTCAAAACTGACAGCCCACCAATGACTGCCACTTCTGTAACACTAACAATGGCATTCTGGAGTCAGGGTTTCTGTAGCATCGAAGTGACAGGATTTTGGTTGAGGAGCTGTACCTCTGGATTTCTGGTCTGCCTGAAGACATTTGTGGTAGTAACCTGTCATAACAAGTCATAATGCAAAGGATTGATACACTCATAGGGACACTTTTGCCCCTCTAATGGGCTTTCCATAACATGCTGAACTAGACCAGTATGTTGGATGTCAGGGAGCATCTTTGGAAACGATTAGCATTTATTTTTAAACAAGGACAAAGGGTATTTTGTTCTGTCTGGGACTTGGAAAACAAGGTACAATTTTTTAATTTGTGACTTTTCTGGACATTGCTGTCCTCTTTCACAAAGGGAGTTAGTACATTCTTATGAGGACTGAAGCTAAGTCATTGATTTCAGCTAGGTGCATTGCTACTGTAGCTGATTTTATGATTATATGCACAGTCTATTTTACACAGTTTTGACTACTGGGAACTATCTGACTCGAATAAAGAGGTTAATGTGTTTGCAGAACTTGACAGCTGTAGTAGAGTCAAAGGCTGGGGGCTAAAAAGAAGAAGTCTTTCAACTGGGGAAAATATAGACCCATGTTACCTTTATGATCAAACATTTCATGTCCTTTGAAACTTGCTGATAGCTGTTTCTAAGAAGCAGAAATGCAGCAACACAGGGAGGCAGATGACTGGTGGTAGAAAAATGAACACGTTTACATTCTCTTCTGCAATATAACTTTAAATAGGAAAGTGATGGCATTGAGAAGTAATTGAGTTGCTTATGTGCTTCTATATGCAAGCCTTTTTTTGTGGCATAAAAGCTTTTTTCTTGCTTTCTGACATAGTGCTCTAATGCATTTTGTTGTGCATGAATAACTTCTTGGTGTTCTACTTGTGCATTCAGTGTGTGACACTGCCATCTTCTTGACATTGTGGCATTGCCTTCTTCTGGCTTACTGCTTTTGGAGTGCACCAGCTTTGTCCATGTAGGCTTATCTCTTCACTACTAGAGTATGTGCTGTTACTGCAGTGCCATGTGTGTTACCTTTTAAGCAGTCACTTTGTAGTGATCTCAGCTTGATCACTCACTGTCATGCTTACAACTCATTGTCCTGGTTTTGTCTGGGATAGAGCTAATCTTTTTTCTTAGCAGCTAGAATAGTGCTATATTTTGGATTCAGTGCAGGAATTGATGTGAGAAGAATTTGATCATATACTGATGGTTTTAGTTGCTAAGAAATCAGGAACTTTTCAACTTCCCATGTGTTGCTAGTATGCAGGTGCACGAGAAGCTGAGATGGAGCATAGCCAGAGCAGTGGACCAAAACTGGACAATGGAATATTCTGTATCTTACAACATCATGGTCAGTATATAAATAAGGGTGGGCCAGGAAGCTGATGCTCTTCCAGGATTGCAGTTTGGGGATTTTCTTTCCTCTGGAATCACTAACCAGGAACGGGCTGGGCATTTGTCAGCAGGTGGTGAACAACGGCATTGTGCATCACATATATTGTTATTATTATAATTATAATTATTTTATTTCAATTATTAAATTCTTTACATCTCAACTTACTAGTCTCCTTACTTTTACCCCTAAATTCTCTCCCCATCCCTAGGGATGCGGGGAGGGTGAGTGAGCAGTTGTGTGGTGTTTGGTTGCCAGACAGGTTCAAATGACAACACTCATGAGTAATTTTCTAGCAAATTGTACATACTTATTTTTTTAAGTATAACTTTGCTACTTTGGAAGCACATCCACACAGAGGTGGTAGTTAATGAAGTGTCACACCTTTGGAGGTAATTTCTGCATCTCTGCCCTAGTCATGAATGATATCTTTTGTGTACAACCTTGCAGATTGGGGTGTGCAAATATTCACTTGAGTGGGCTGGTTGGATAACCTAGTGAACAGTTTACTGAGCTGGAGTGCAGAAGGGCTTGAATTGATTCAAGAAGAACAGTAGGATTCAAGAGAGTAAATGTAACAGTAACTTTAGCCTGGTCAGCCTTATTTCCCTGGACACTGCCTGCCATCAATGAAGAAATGAGTTTTTTCTAAGAGATGGCACTTGAGCAGTTCTCAGCAGTGCTGTAGGGTCAAGTCCCTCAGAGCTTTGGCTGCAGGGGGGAGCTGCATGGCTGGAAGTTGGTAAAAATACCTTTTGGGCTCATCTGGAACCAGGATGTCGTGGTGTCTGTTAGGTTACTCTTGTTTACTTTTTTTTTCCCTGTTAACCTGCTTTACTGTCCTGCTTTGTTAATTCAATTGACCTGCATCAGGGCTGACTTATTGCAATATTGTTGGATTAATTGATTTCTTTCTTAACAATTGAATTGTTACCTCCATGCTTGCACTGCTTGCTGTGAGGATTTCATGGAATGCTTCATGAGCCAGTCTGTTCCTCTTGATTGTTTGCATTTTGGCAAGAGGTACAGTGCATCCTACGCTGATGGTGTTAAGTGTTCAGATGCCCTGCATGAAAGGACTACTGCTGTAGAAAGAGAAAAGTTAAAATCATAGAATTGTAGAATGGTTTGGGCCAGAAGGGACCTCTAAAGGACAGCTAGTACAACCCTCTTGCAGTGAGCAGGGATTTAATTTTTTTCTGTTTTGTTTGTTTATTTTTAATATATATTTTTTAAAAAATAATAAAAAATCAGTACTGATGGAGACAATTAGCCTATAGAAAAAGTTTTTCCCATGTTAGAAAGGCTGCATCCCCTGCTGTGGACAAACTGCACCTCCAAACTGCTTCCACCATTGCAAGGCAAAATCCACCTTGTCTCTTCTATGCTATTTTTATTTAAAAACATTATGAAAAAGTAGTCTTTATAAATAGTATAAAGAGAAAAACCACAAGGCTTCAAATGCCCAAAGTGTTCACTTTGTCCATATAAAGCGTTTGCTTGATCCATATAAAATCACAGACTGCACTTTAAAAAGAGAAGACATCATGTCAAATCTTATCTGTACCTGGGGTATGCATGCTGCTGTATATATAGGATTTGCAAATACATCATGTTTCTAGAATAGCTTTCATGACACAACAGCGGGATAGTTGTTTTTTTCTCTTAAGATGCCCACAGTTTCTGCCACTGCTGCATGAGAGGTTCCAAACAAGGTTAATTAACAGCTGACTGGCCTCCAAGCTGAAGAAAATATGCATATACATACTCTGTAATTCTCAGTTGCACTTAGCGAGATCTTAGACACAATGCTTTAAAGAACTGTTTAAAAGTCATTCTGGACCTGACGGTGGACCTTCGGAGCAGGAATTCCCTTAACTCCAGCTGTGGGGATCACTAACATTTGCTTTAGGAGCCTGTCCTGGCACAGGAGTTGTCCTGGATTTGTTTTTTGCTAGCAGGGTACAGCTCTTCTTGAGACTGCCTCTGGAGAAGAGTCCCCGCAGGCTGTCACCCCTGCCCTGGCTGGGGGGGCACACTCAAATTCATCTGCTACCTGAGAATGAGTAAAACCCTTTACAGCCATTTCAGTCAAAAGGTGGGAGTGGAAGAAGCCTAAATGTTTCATAGGTTAACAGCAGTCACAGGGCAGAGTTGTTATACCGTTTATCTAGAACATCAGTGGGGGAGAAAGTTCCTTATCTGCTGCAAGTCCTTGGCATAAATGATTGCTCCCTACTTTTCCCAGATTTTTGTGTATATATTTCCATTCCTGTTGAGTTCAACAGTTCATTCCTTAAATCATCTTTTCTCAGGCTGACAAACTGGGATACACCTGTGGTTGACTTGAGTACTTCATCCTATCTTTTATCTCCCACAATGAGATAAGCTTGCCCTTTAGGTTTTTAACTGAGGCAGGATCTAAATGGGGCAGACACTATCATCGTTTTGCATATTTTCTTAATATTGTAAGCCAAAGGGACACAATCTGCAGGAGTTCCTCAGGAGCATGACAGCTCTGTGGCAGTATGGAAGCTGTCATATACTAAGTGCAACATGACAGAGACCTGGGACAGGCAGGACTAGTCTGCTCCTCGGCAGGAAGACCCGGGAGTATATGAGCCCCTGACACTTTCTGCTGTGAGGAAACCAGAAAGCCTGTTTTCCAAACAGCATGGTTTCCTGCATCTTAGGTTCTGGGAAGAGTATGAAGTCAGCAGTACCAAGGTTGGGAGGTACTGCCAGCTGGTGGATGACATTTAGCTGGCTTTTACTGTCCTGTCTCCCATTAAAGTCCCAATTCCAGCATCCTGTTGCTTGTCACAGCCCCTGTCGCCTGTTCTATGTTTTCATCCAAGCTTGTTCTTCTGTTTGGGGAGGGGATCTGCAGCAAGTGACCTTCCCCTCTCCTACTGATTTGTGGCTTGCACTTGTTTGAACCAGAAGCAGTCTCCTTGTGAAGAAGATAAGAAATGGCCTTTGGGCATCCTGTGTTTTTCTGATTAGGAACTGAGCCTTTGTATTTGGGGTAGAAAAAGACATCTTATGGCTGTCTCTGTTAATTGAGTGTTCCGTCAGGACAGGACCAGAATTGCTGCTGCTTCATCTTTGTAGGAAGCCAGGGAAACGAGCGCATTTTTAACACCCTTGTGGACAACATTGTGTGAAATAATTCAAGAAAATTGGTGGTCCGGAAAAAAAACTTTCCTTCAGATGAACAAATGGTAGCAAAGCAACAACACTGACATAGCAGCTATCTGCTTTTATAGAGTCCAAGGACTCTCATGTACACTGAAACCTACTGACTCTTAGAAGTGACTGCTTCAAGTTTAAACAAGGATATGAGGGGCTGAAGGAGCCAGGGAAGCTAGACCTGTCACTGCTTAGTAGAGCATCTGCAATGCTGCCAGGTAAGAAAATGATCTTAGTGTGCTCTTAAGTAGTCTTAGCAAACAGTCAATGAGATCTTGACTAGAGCACGCTTTATTTATTTGGACCAATAATTTACCTAATCTTCACCATCAGAGCTGATCGACAACAGTGTAAAAATCTGAATCTCCTTTAAGTTGCCCAGGGACATAGGGCCATCTTGTTGGGGAGTTACTTTTGCAATGTGAAGGAAGGAAAACACCCTTTTTACTGTTTGTGCTGTTGGCTCATGTCCAGCTTCTCATCCACCAATGCCCCCAAGTACTTTTACGCAGGGCTGCTCTCTATGACCCCATCCCCCAGCCTGTATTGATAATGAAGATTGTTCTGACCCAGGTGCAGAACCCTGCACTTGGTCTTGTTGAACTTCATGCAGTTTACCTGGGCCCACTTCTCTAGCTTGTCCAGGTCCCTCTGGATGACATCCAATCCCTCTGGTATATCAACCACACCACTCAGCTTAGTGTCATCTGGAAACTTGCTGATGCTGCACTCAATCCCGTTATCTATGTCAGTGATGAAGATAATAAACAGCACTGGTCCCAGTACTGACCCCTGAGGGACACCACTTGTCACTGATCTCCATCTGGACATTGAGCCATTCACCACTACCCTTTGTGGCTATCCAGCCAATTCCTTATCCACTGAACAGTCCGATGATCAAATCCATATCTCTTCAACTTGGAGAGAAGGATGGTGGTGGGGACTGTGTCAAAGGCCTTGCAGAAGTCTAGAGAGATGATATCCATCTGTACTGGGTCTGAGTCAGATGGAGTTAATTTTCCCCATAGCCCTCCTGGTGCTGTGCTTTGCATTGAGAGCTGTAAAGGTGCTGATGACACACTGGTGGTGTGGCTGCTGCTGGGCAGGGCTTGCACAGGACCAGGGCTGTTTTTCAACATTCCCCCTGCAGTGGGATGGGGTGGACAAGATCTTGGGAGGGGATGTGACTGGGACAGATGACCCAAATTGACCAAAGGGATATTCCATACCATATCATAGAATAGAATCCTAGAATAGTTTCAGCTGGAAGAGACCTTCAAGATCATCAAGTCAAACCTTATTCCTAGCCTTATCAAAATCACTAAACCATGTCCCTAAGCACAACATCTACCTGTCTCTTAAACACTTCCAGGGATGGTGACTCCACCACCTCTCTGGGCAGGCTGTTCCAATGCCTGACAACCCTTTCTGTAAAGAAATGCTTCCTAATAGCCAGCATGAACCTCCCCTGGTTCAACTTCAGGCCATTTCCTCATGTTCTGTCACTTGTCACCAGTGAGAACAGACCAACTCCCACCTGGCTACAACTTCCCTTCAAGTAGTTCTTGAGGGCAATAAGGTCTCCCCTCAGCCTTCTTTTCTCAAGGCTAAACAGACCTAGATCCTTCAGCCGTTCCTCATCAGAGACATGCTCCAAACCCTACACTAGCTTTGTAGCCCATCTTTGTACCCTCTCCTCAACGTCCTACTTGTAGAGAGGAGCCCAAAACTGGACACAGTATTTGAGGTGTGGCCTCACCAAAGCTGAGTACAGAGGAATGATCCCCTCCCTGCTCCTGCTGACCACACTATTCCTGTTCCGTGCCAGGATGCCATTGGCCTTCTTGTCCACCTGGACAAATTTCTGGCTCATGTTCAGGTGGCTGTCAATCAAAATCCCCACATCCTTCTCTGCCTGGCAGCTCTCCAGCCACTCCTCCACAGGCCTGTAGCTCTGCTGGGGGTTGTTGTGGCCCAAGTGCAGGACCCGGCACTTAGCCTTATTGAAGCTCATAAAATTGGCCTTGGCCCAGTGATCCAGCCTATCTAGATCCCTTTGTAGAGCTTCCCTACCCTCAAGCAGATCAACACTTCCACCCAGCTTGGTGCCATCTGCAAATTTACCAAGGGTGCACTCTATCCCCTCATCCAAATCATTGATGAAGATGTTAAACAGGAGTGGCCCCAGTACTGAGCCCTGGGGGACACCGCTTGTGAGTGACCACCAACTGGATTTACCTCCATTGACCACAATTCTTTGGACTCGTCCATCTAACCAGTTTTTCACCCAGGAAAGTGCATGCCCATCCAAGCCAAGAGCATTCAATTTCTGTAATAGAATGCAGTGTCAAATGCCTTACTAAAGTCAAGATAGACAACATCCACAGCCTTGCCTTCATCCAACAAGCGAGTCACCCTGTCATAGAAGGAGATCAGGTTCGTTAAACATGATCTGCCCTTCATAAACCCATGCTGACTGGGCCTGATCACCTGTTTATCCTGCGTGTGCTGCATAATGGAACCCAGGATGATCTGCTCCATCAGCTTTTCCTGGGACTGAAGTCAAACTGATAGGCCTGTAGTTCCCCAAATCATCTTTCTGTCCCTTCTTATATATGGGTGTTATGTTGGCTGACCTCCAATCTGCTGGTACCTTCCCAGTCAGCCAGGGCTGCTGATAAATGTTGAACAGTGGCCTGGGGAGCACCCCTGTCAGTTCTCCCAGACTCTAGGATGTAACCCATCTGACCCCATAGATTTATGCACATTGATGCTGAGCAGCAGGTCATGGACCATCTCCTCCTGAATTGTAGAGGGGGCATTGTGTTCCTGCACCTTGTCTGTTGGCTTGAGGGAGTGACTTTCCCCGGTACAAGTGTTCCTGTTACTAAAGACTGAGGCAAAGAAGGCATTAAGCATCTCAGCCTTCTCCTCACCTTTTATTACCATATTTCCTCTTGAATCTAGTAGGGCATGGAAGCCCTCCCTGGCCTTTCTTTTACAGTTAATGTATTTATAGAGATTTTTCTTATTGCTCTTTACCTCTAAGGCCATATTAACTTTTAGTTGACCTTTTGACCTTCTAGTTAGTTCTCTGTATGACCTAACAACATTCTTATTATGAGTCTTCATTTTTTTCCCCGATTTTAAGCCAACCCTTCCTATTCAGTCAGGCCTGTGTTCTTTGCCACCAATTTGTCTTACGGCATGTGGGGATGGCCTGCTCCTGTGCCTTGAAGATTTCCTTCTTAAAAAATGTCCAGCCTTCCTGGACTCCTACATCTTTCAAAACTGACTCCAAAGGGATTCCATCAAGTGACCTCTAAAACGAGTCAAAGTCTGCCCTTCAAAAGTCCAGAGTATCAGTATTTCTGAGCCCCTCCTAACATCTCTGAGAACAGAGAACTGAATTTCATGGTCACTAGACGGCCTCAAACTGACACATCCTCCACCAGTCCTTCTCTGTTTGCAAACAGAGATGGCTTCTTTCCAGTGTGAAGGCAAGGTACCCCATACAAGTATGACCTTACAAGTTCCAGCCTCCCAGGAAAGTGGACTACTGCAGATGAAGGTATGTAGTATGTGAGAGAATTAGCAGTGCTGGAAGTCATCTACAGTCATCTAGATAATGACAGGGACTCCAAAGATCCAGAGGATGTCCTGTGCACATGGGTCATGCGAAGAAAGGTAATCAAAGGTGCCCCAGTATTATATTCTGCCAGCTTGGTGGTGATATACTACCTGGAAATGGACATGTGAAAGGTCTCTGATTTGGACACACCAACTGTGGAGACAGTGTTGTCTTGGCTCCAAAATTTTTAAGAAAGTCTTGGCACCTTTTCATCACTACGGGCTAGAGCATTGGATATGAGGGGCACCTCAAGAACTCAGTCCTCTCCTGCCCCAGTTAGAGGGAAAGAGATATCCAGGCACATGCCACGTGGCACACTCTGGTTCTTCCTGCATGAACAGGAGGAAGACATGAGGAACCGGGACGGCAAGCCCACCTTTAAGATGGAAGCCTGTGTACATGAACAGAGAGGTAAGACAGCTGTCAAAAAGAGGCCACCCAAGAAGACTGTGAGCGTAATTAATACAGAAACCCAAGAAGGTAATACGCAATCTCCCAGATACAAGAAGACTAAGATGACCTCCCTTGGTCCTGAAGGTGGGACTTCTGGTCTGGCACAGCAAGGGTCAGAGACTGATTATTTTGACCAGGAACAGGAATAGAGGGGCTCTGCCTCTGGCTGGGAGGAGGAAAGGGATGACTGGATGCATTGGACTGTGTGGATTTGATGGCCTGGCACATCAAACCCACAGTGGTGTAAAGCTTTGGTAGGCACTGCTGCACAGTGTACACTGTTACTGTCAGAGTACAGAGGCACAGAACCTATCTGGAGCTCTGGAGTGACAGGAGGATGCCAAGAATTGTCTGTACTGGAAGCTGAGGGGAGCTTAACCACAGACAAGTAGGAGAAGCATTCCACTGTGACTGGCCCGGAGGCCCCTTGTATCCTTGGCATAGACTACCTGAAGAGGGGGTACTTCAAGGACCCAAAGGATGGGCTTTTGGTGTAGCCACTGTAAATGCAGAGAAGATTAAACAGATATTTATCCTGCCTGGCCTCTTGGAAGGTCCCTTTGCTATGGGACTGCTATGAATTGAAGAGCAACGGGTGCCTGTTGCTACTAGGAGAGTGCACCGACAGCAATACCACACAAACCGAGACTCTGGCTCCCATCCATGAGCTGATTCATCAACTGGAGAGCCAAGGTGTCATCAGTAAAACCCATTCACCTTTTAAGAGTCCCATAGGGACAGTGCAAAAGTCTGATGGAGAGTGAAGGTTAACAGTAGACTGTTGTGGCTTGAATGAAGTGATGCCACCACCAAGCACTGCTGTACCAGATATCTTAGAGCTACAGTATGAACTGGAGTCAAAGGCAGTCAAGTGGTATGCTACAACTGGCATTTCCAATGCATTTTTTTCAATTCCAGTGGCAGAAGAGAGCAGATCACAGTTTGCTTTCACATGGAGGGGTGTCTCTTGGGTCCAGTACACCTGGAATTGACTGCCCCAGGGGTGGAAGCACAGCTCTACCATTTGGCATGGACTAATTTGAACTGCACTGGAAAAGGGTGAGGAAAAGGATGGAAAAGGATGATGTCATCTGGAAAACGATGATGTCAGCTACAATACATCGACGATATCATTGTGTGGGGCAACAAAGCAGAAGTGTTTGAGAAAGGAAAAAGAGTAATTGAGATCCTTTTGAGAGCTGGGTTCACCATAAAGAAAAGCAAGGTCAAGGGACCTGCTCAAGAGATTCAATTCTTGGAAATAAAGCAGCAGGATGGATGCCTCCATGTGCCTATGGACATTGTCAACAAGATAGCAACTATGTCCCCACCAGCAAACAAGAAGGAAAGACAAGCTTTCCTGGGCCTTGTGAGGTCCTGGAGAATGCACATTCCAGGTTACAGTCAGCTTGTGAGACCTCTCTACCAAGTAACCCAAAAGAAGAAGCATTTTGAGTGGGGCCCTGAGCAACAACAAGTCTTTGGGCACATGAAACAGGAGATACCTCATGCAGTAGTTCTTGTGCAGAATGTACTCTACACAGCAGCTGAAGAGCATGGTCTCTTCAGAGAAGAGAACATCAGGAGAAACTTGAGGTCAACCATTAGGGTTTTGGAACTAGGGGTGTTGGGGATCAGAAGCCCACTACACCCCAATTGAAAAAGAGATACTGTCAGCATATGAAGGGATTCGAGACACTTCAGAAGTTGTTGGTACAGAGACACATCTCCTTTTGGCACCACAATTACCTGTGCTTCATTGAATGTTCAGAGGAAACATTCTGTCCACACATCATGCAAACAGTGCAACATGGAGCAAATGGGCTCGTGATTGAGGGGTGGACCTGACCACAGAGACCGTCACATGGGTCACTCAGAAATGTGAAACATGTGCTGCAATCATGTTGCATTGATCATGTAACAAACTTGATTGGGGAAACCCAACTGTCCAGGTATCCTGGAAGAGATCATGGACTGTCCAGAAGGCAGAGATCTTTGAGCACCGCTTGGGGAGGTGACTCATGCCCAACAGGCACCTCCATATAATGAGTTATCGGGAGATGAAAGGCATTTATGCTTTATTTACTGATAGATCCTGTTGTGGAAATCATCATTAGAAAATCGTCGTAAAGATGCTGTGTGGAGTCTCACAAGACAAATAATTGAGACCACTGAAAGAGAGGGGGAGTCAAGTCAATTTGCAGAAGTGAAGGCGATCCAACTAGCCCTAGAGACTACTGAATAAAAAAAGTGGCCAGTGCTCTATCTCTACACTGTGACTCCTGGATGGCGGCTAATGCTTTGAGGGGGTGGCTGCAGGATTCGAAGAGGGCAAATTGGCAGTGCGGAGGTAAACCCATCTGGGCTGCTGCATTGTGGCAGGACATAGCTGCCCCAGTGGAAAACATGGTTTTAAAGGTGCATCGTGTAAATACTCATGTGACCAAAACACATGACACTGAAGAACATTGACATTATGACCAGGTAGACAAGGCTGCCAAGATTGAAGTAGCTCACCTGGATCTGGACTGGAAGCATAGGGGTGAGTTATTTGTAGCTTGATGTGCCCATGAAACACCGGAACATCCAGGGAGAGATGCAAAATGGGCTTGTGATTGAGGGGTGGACCTGGCCACAGAGACTGTCACATGGGTCACTCATGAATGTGGAACATGTGCTGCAATCAAGTGAGCCATGTGAGTAAAGTCCTGGAACAAAGGGCAGTGGCTGGGTTTCTATATGGCGAGACCTGGCAAATCAACCACATGGGACCACTGCCACAAACGTGCCAAGTGTTATGTACTCACCATGGTGGAAGCAGCTACTGGTTGGCCATACATACCCTATGAATCATGCCACTGAAACATACTTGTAAATCGTGCCACTGGCCAAAACACCAAAACATCCTAGGCCATGAAAGGCAGATTTTGTGGTGACATGATACTCCTGAAAGGATTGAATCAGACAATGGGACACATTTCTGAAATAACCTTATAAACTCCTGGGTGAAGAAACATGGCATTGAGTGGGTGTATCACATCCCACAACATCCACAAGATTGAAAGATATAATGGACTGCTAAGAACTATGTTGAGAGTATTGGGCACTGGGATATAAATTTAGCAGAAGCCACTTGTCTGGTCAACAGCAGAGGATCTACTGTTTGGGTCCTGCCCAGACAAAACCCCTGCATATGGTGGGAGGAGATAAGATCCCTGTAGTGCACATAGGGAAGAGGCTGGGGAAGGCAGTGTGGGTCACTCCTCCCTTGGGAAAGGGCAAAACCATTTGTGGGATTGTCTTTGTTCAAGGACCTGGGTGTACTTGAACACAACTGGTGGGTAATTCAGGAGGATGGGGAGACCTGGTGTGTATCTCAAGGAGACTTCACCTTAGGAGAAAAGTAAAAATCTGATGTAGCCTGGATGGCGGCAGGTTTCCCTGGGAGCCTCGTCTGTGTTCCCACATCCACCCTGACAAGTGCTGAGCGCGGGACCTTCCGCCGGGTGGAGACGGCGGCTGAGCTCCTTCCCAGAGGGCGGTGACCACCGATAGGACACGCCCGCCGCGAGGGCGGAGACGCTGTTCCCTCGCCCGCGGTCGCCCCGGCGACGCTCCGGCCACGTCAGCCTCTCGGCCTCGCGCGCGAGAGATGCCGGCTGCCGGCGGTCTGTCCGCGCTCCCTCGGGCTGCCGCTGCTCCGGGAACACCCTGCCCGCCTCCACCCAGCGCAGCCGCGGAGCTCGCCCTTGCCTCGCGCCGCGCCGGTGTCAGCGTATATGGATGTAGATGTAGATGTAGATGTAGATGTAGATGTAGATGTAGATGTA
>JANVCC010000101.1:258263-386886 GCA_025345505.1 Todiramphus chloris collaris | reverse complement strand
ATGTAGATGTAGATGTAGATGTAGATGTAGATGTAGATGTAGATGTAATGCACACAGTGGCTTCACAGCTGATGAAATTCCAATTTTTTCTGAACAGCTGTGCAAATTCAAGCCTCCTCTTTTTCCTCCTGCACTTGCATTATCCATATTTATCTTGGAGTTAAGTATGAGGTAGCAAAAATTCAAGGGTATCATATACCTACAAATTCCCAAACACCTCGGTTACACAATTTCTCTTGTAGTATTGAAAATAATATATCCAAGCCGTAACTGAGTTTTCTAAAGCCTGTTTAAAACAAATAAATCTTAATCTGTCTTGCAAGCCTTTCTGCATCCTTCTGAAAAATTATTTACATGCATGTGTTTCTCTCACTTGAGCTCTTCAACATGGCCTGAGAGTTTCTGGAATTACAGTAGCAGGTGCAGGTCTGTGTGCAAATGGCATCGTTGTAAACAAATAGGCCATTTGTAGTAATAAAGGGCATCCTGTGGCTTGCCTGTTTTGCACTGTCACACACCAAAACCAATTTCATCACCCTGACAACTCATGGACTTTGCAAGGAGTCTCATGTTTCATTTATGATGGGTGATGGTGATCATCTGTGACACTTTATGCTGTGCTGGTATTAAGGTCCTGCAATACACTAAGCATCACCTTTTCTTGTAGAGACTTGTTGTGAAAGAGATGAGTAATGATCACAGCTGTCATAAACAACATGGTTATATCCCCCTTCAATAATTTACCTGAGTCTTGAAAAAGAAAAGGAGACATCCAAGTTCTGAAAATGTAATTCAGAGATAGGAGTTACCAAAGGTCTTTTGTGCACCTATAGCTTAACTTATGATGAATATAAGTTGGGGTGGAAAATTACCAGAAGAGTAACTTTAAATCTGTATTGGGAGTAAAATACATGGATTATGAAAGAAAATTTCCCTTCAGACTGTTCTTTGGTACTCTAATCCCTGTATGTATTCTCATTGCTTTAAAGCAGTTTCTCATGTAAACTGAGATCTCAGCTTTTAACACTAAATCTTGAATTCAGTTTCTGCTGTTGCACAATCAGCTTGTGTCCACAGTTGTTTCTCCACATTGGATATACTAAAATTCTCCTGAAATAAATACTAATGGAAAAAGCTTAAATTGTGATAAAATGTAATCTATTCTAGCAATATTTTCTTAAACTCATTAAGAAAATAAGAAGAGTTGTTTGTGCATACCAAAAAAATGTTTTTTTCTGCAGATGGGTGCAAAGGTCCCTCCTCCATGCAGCTGGTCAGTTGCAGATGCTTATTTGCTCTGTTCTGGACAAGATTTCACCCATACTGAATTACTTTTATGAACTATTATTTGAATAAAGGAGACATTCAGGAAAATGAGTGCTCAGAGGTATACAATCCAGCACGAGGAAATTTTCACAACAGTTTACTCAGCAGTAGGATGCAGAATCAATGGGGTGAATTTTTTTTTAATTGTGTTTTGTTTTGTTTTAATCAATATTTTTAATATAGTCATCCTACATATCTTATGCCCTTTGCTTCACCCTCCAAATTAGGACATGGAGACACATACTGTCAAAGAGAGATTGTTTTTCTCCAAGGCTTTTCTGTGAGGAGCACGTCCCTTTACGGATAGTTAATGTCTGGGGAGCTCAACCAGAGTTTTTACTCTCAGACTGACTAAAGCTATTTGCTCCCACACTGAAGGAGTCAGGTGCAAATTGATGGTATAAATCCAGAGGGGCTGGCTGAAAATCTTGCAGGTAACTCTGAGATAAATGAGCTACTCAATTCACACCAGTATTTTGTACTGGTGACCCATCATCTGCAGTGGGGCTTTTCTCCTGTCACACAGCTCCAGTTTATCCTGAAACCTTCATCCATTTCTTAGCGTCTCCAGGGTTGGTGGCCTTTTTGTTCCTCTTTTTGAAGGTTCAGAATATTTGGCATGCCAGGAGACTTCTTACTGCACCAAGGCTTTTAGGTTGAGAGAGGCCATACTGTCTACTCACAAGACAACCTCAGGGAAGCACAGATTTGACCTTTCCTATCACTGTTTCCCTCACAACAGATGATAAGCTGATGGTGGTCACAACAGGTAAGCTGGATACACCTTTTTTCACCATAGAGGGACTGGGGGTGAGTGCAGTCCTTTGGCTGTAGGTGAAACTGGGCTGTGTAGGGGCTGCTTCAAAGACACAAGTGAGTTTATTTTCAGTGCTGACCCTGAAGGTTGGATGCAGGTGGTGCGTGTATGCATGCATGGGGTGAGCAGCAGGGAAAGGCTGAAAGAAACAGTGGGGCTGATAGAAGCCATTTGCCCTGCCTTTGTTTACTGGTCCAAATGTGTATTATTTTCCCATACTAACTGCACAGAGGTATCAGTGGGGCACAGCCATCTGCAGCAGAAGGTGGGAAGGTTAATTTGCCCTGGAAGGTAGGACCACCTGCAGTGGCAGCTGGGATAACAGCCTATTGCAGCCTTAGTCATATGTGTGTGCCATAAAAATCTTTGCTCTTGCATTGTACCTTCCCAGCCTGCGCAGTAAAGATTTTTCAAGTTGGCTACAGGATACATGGTCTTGTAGTTGGAACAGTTCATCTTGAGGGTGATCACACAGCAAGTGCAGGACAATGGGGGGATCAGGCCCAGCCAGCATGGGTTCATGAAGGGCAGGTCCTGTTTAACCAACCTGATCTCCTTCTATGATCAGGTGACCCGCCTAGTGGATGAGGGCAAGGCAGTGGATGTTGTCTACCTGGACTTCAGGAAGGCATTTGACACCGTTTCCCACAGCATTCTGCTGGAGAAGCTGGCAGGTCATGGCATAGACAGGAGGACTCTTCGCTGGGTTAGAAACTGGCTGGATGGCCGAGCCCAGAGGGTGGTGGTGAACGGAGTAAAATCCAGTGGCGACCAGTCACAAGCAGTGTCCCTCAGGGCTCAGTTTTGGGACCCGTCTTGTTTAATATATTCATCAATGACCTGGACGAGGGAATTGAACGTACCCTCAGTAAACTTGCAGATGACACAAAATCAAGCGCAAGTGTCGATCTGCTTGAGGGTAGGAAGGCTCTGCAGCGGGATCTGGACAGGCTGGAGAGATGGGCTGAGCTCAATTGTATGGAGTTTAACAAAGCCAAGTGCCGGGTCATGCACTTCGGTCACAACAACCCCCAGCAACGCTACAGGCTTGGGGAGGAGTGGCTGGAGAGCTGCCTGGCAGAAAAGGACCTGGGGGTGTTGGTCAATAGCTGTCTGAACATGAGCCAGCAGTGTGTGCCCAGGTGGCCAAGAAGGCCAATGGCATCCTGGCCTGTATCAGAAATGGTGTGACCAGTAGGAGTAGGGAGGTGATCGTACCCCTGTACTCGGCACTTGTGAGACCACACCTTGAATACTGTGTCCAGTTTTGGTCACCACAGTACAGGAGGGACATCGAGGTGCTGGAGCGAGTGCAGAGGAGGGCAACAAAGCTGGTGAAAGGGCTGGAAAGCATGCCCTATGAGGAGCGCCTGAGGGAACTGGGTTTGTTTAGTCTGGAGAAGAGGAGGCTGAGAGGAGACCTTATCGCCCTCTACAACTACCTAAAAGGAGGTTGCAGAGAGGCTGGTGTTGGTCTCTTCTCTCAAATTAGTAATGATAGGATGAGGGAAAGTTGCGTCAGGGGAGGTTTAGATTAGATATTAGAAGGAAATTCTTCACTGAGAGGGTGGTTAGGCACTGGAACAGGCTGCCCAGGGAGGTGGTGGAGTCACCATCCCTGGAGGTGTTTAAAGAACGATTAGATGTGGAGCTTGAGGATATGGTGTAGTGGTTGAGAAATGCTAGGACAAAGGTTGGACTTGATGACCTTGGAGGTCCTTTCCAACCATAATGATTCTATGATTCTATGAAAGCAGGGTTGTTTGGATTGCTCTGATGGTATATAGCTTACTCTTCACCCTGAGGGGAAGGAAACTTAGTCCTCTGAGGAGTATTTCTGCGATTTTTCCCCTCTTCTCTCCTACACTTCCTTCCATGATGGTGAGTGAAGGAAACAGCACTTATGTTTATTTCCTCTTTCCTCTTTCCACGAGCCAGCAATGTGTACTCACAGTCCAGAAAGCCAACTGCATCCTAGGCTGCATGGCCGGAAGGCCAAGGGAGGTGATTTTTTCCCCTCTACTTTGCTCCGGTGAGACCCCACCTGGAGTACTGCATTCATCTCTGGTGTCATCAGCACAGGGAAAACATGGACCTGTTGGTGTGGGTTCAGAGGAGGGACACAAAATAATCAGAGGGATAGAACGCCTATCCTATGAGGAAAGGCTGAGAGTGCTGAGGTTGTTCAATCTGGAGAAAAAAAGGCTCTAGGGAGACCTTATTGTAGCCTTTCAATATATAAAGAGATAAGAATTATGGAAAGAGACTTTTTACCAGAGCCTGTGTTGATAGGACAAGTGGTAATGCTTTTAAAATAAAAAAGGCTAGATTTAGATTAGATACATAAAGAATAAACTTGAGGCTGTGAGGGTTAGAAACACAAGGCTATGGCGCCTGCAGGAAGGCAGCTGTGTGAGGAGCTGCGAGAATATGGCTGTGACTGACCAGATACTCAGGGCAGTGAGTGAGTCCCAGGAGTCTCTAACTGAGCACCTGTAACTAGAAGCTACTTCTTGAGTCTCCCTATAAAAATGCATAAAATTGCTCCTGTTAGCAGGAAAGGTACCCAAAATGGACTGACTGTGAGGAATGCAAATATACAAAGGAGGAACCCTACAGCAACAGTCCACAGGGAAACTGCACACCTTTTTCTAAAGACTGTATTACCTTGCAACAAATGAGGCCTTTACCACACACACATGAAAAAGAAGAGACAGAATTGATGCTCACAGATGACTGTTGCTATTGTATAGTGATAGCAGGCAAGCATTCAGAAATGAATGGGGCAGAGTAAGAAGCCCTGAAATTAAAATTTTTATTGCACCTGTATTTAAGGACTCAGTTAAGATTTATACCTTCCTATCTGCAACCTTTTCTAGTCTTTTGAATGTGTCACTTCCAGGTGATGGTTTTTATTGTTCATATAAGTTAATAACAGTGTGTCATCATGTAACTAAGCCTGTGTTACAAATATGCAAGATGTAGAGGTAGTGCAGGAAAAAGCGTGCAGGCAAAATGCCTAACAAGTGGTTAGCTGCGGCTTTAGTGGAATGCCAGACATCCCTGTAACAAACTTCCCAGCCAATTGCAAGCGTACAAGTGAAGGCCTGCATTTCGGAAAGAGATAGAAATTGAAGTCTTGATTTCATGATGCTATCACTATTGTAGGTCACAGCAAGTTTGGAAAAGCCACTTCACTCCTTTCTCTTCATAAGCATAATAATGCTATGAAGCTTGTTGTCATTCAAAATGTTTGAGTTTTTTAAGCTATCATATACATGCTAAATGCTTATTTTAAAGGCTCATGTAATCAGTTCCAATCAGAATCGTAACATTTTCTTGTTTGGTTGATATTACCTCACATGTACTCCTTTTAGAACTATATGTGTGGGTGTGTGTATATATATATATATGTGTGTGAAGTATGCAATAAATAAGCTCTACTGTGATTCAAAAGAGCCTCATCTGGGCAGTGACTCTGAGCCAGACAAAACTGAAAAGAGTGAGGTTAGCTAGAATCAAAATTGCCTATTCCCTCCTCTCAACCTGACAAATCTTATGTATATGAAGCACTGGAGCTGTGAGCACCTAAAGGGATGCACTTGTCACAGAGGGGGAAGAGGTTTCTGGGGTGGGAGTTGTCAGGGCTCATTGATAGGGCTTTAAACTAGATTTGAAGGGGGAAGGGGTCAATAAGTTTACACTTGCTTTTGACAAACAGTGGGGCAGCACATCAGGGGCTGAGGGATGGAATCCTAGTAAGGGTTCTCAACTTGTTAGCTTGAGGAAAGACAGTGACAATGCACTGGGACACGCCATAGGAGTCAAAGGGGATTCGCACAAGAGGGTGATCCAGCCAGCCCAGCTGAAGGGCCTCTACGCAAATGCACACAGCTTGGGTAATGTACAGGATTAATTAAGGGTCACCATGCTGCTGGAAAGCCATGACATAGTGGCTATTACTGAAACTTGGGGGGATGATTCCCATGACAGGAATGTAGGGGTAGATGGATATAAGCTCTTCAGGAAGGACAGGCAGGGTAGGAGGTGTTGCCCTCTACATCAGTGACCAGCTGGAATCCATCGAGTTATATATGGGGAAGGATGATGAGCCAGCTGAGAGTGTATGGGTTAAGATTAAAGGGAAGTCAGGGGAAGGAGATGTTACGGTAGGGGTCTGCTACAGGCCACCTGACCAGCAGAGCCAAGTGGATGAGGCTCTCCATAGGCAGATAGAAACAGCTTTGCGTTCACAGGCCTTGGTCCTTGTAGGGGATTTTAACCACCCTGACATCTGCTGGAGAGCTAACACAACAAGGCAGCAGCAATCCAGAATGTTCCTGGAGTGTGTAAGTGACAACTTCCTCCTCCAAATAGTGGAGGAACTGACAAGAAAAGGGGCTATGCTGGACCTTGTTTTGACCAACAGGGAAGGGCTGGCGACTGATGTAAAACCTGGGGACAACCTTGGCTGAAGTGACCACGAAGTGATAGAATTTAAGATCCTCAGGGCAGCTAGGAGGATGTACTCCAAGCTTACAACCCTGGACTTTAGGCATGCAGACTTTGATCGCTTCAGGGATCTGCTGGCCAAAGTGCCATGGGACAAAGCCCCAGAAGGTAGGGGGGCCCACGACAGCTGGTCAGTATTCAAGGATCACCTTCTCCGTGCCCAGGAGCAAACTATACCGGCAAAGAGAAAGGCAGGAAAGAATGCTAGGAGATCTGCCTGGATGAACAAGGAACTCCTGGACATGCTGTCATGCAAAAAGAAGCTCTACAAGGAGTGAAAGGAAGGACAGCTAGAATGGGGGGCGTACAAGGAAGCTGCTCAAGCAGCAAGAGACCTGGTTAGAAAAGCTAAAGCTCAGTTAGAATTAAAGCTAGCCAGGGAGACTAAGGTTAATGCCAAAAATTTCTATAGGTATATCAATGGGAAGAAAAAGACTAGGGAAGGTGTGGGCCCCCTCAGAAAGGAAATGGGAGAACTGGTGGCAAGTGATGCTGAGAAGGCTGAGGTCCTCAATGACTTCTTTTCTTCAGTCTTCATTGGCAAGGACACCAGCCACACTCCCGGAATCACAGAAGATGATGGCAGGGATTGGATGAAAGAACTGCCCATTGCAAGTGAAGATCAGGTTTGTGACCATCTGATGAACCTTAAAGTGCACAAGTCCATGGGACCTGACGGGATACACCCATGGGTGCTGAGGGAACTGGTGGATGAGGTTGCTAAACCACTATCTATTATATTCCAAAAGTCATGGCAGTCCGGTGAAGTCCCCACTGACTGGAAAAGGGGAAATATAACCCCCATATTCAAAAAGGGGAAGGTGGATTAACCTGGGAACTATAGGCCAGTCAGTCTCACTTCTGTGCCCGGTAAGATCACGGAGTGGATCCTCCTGGAGGCACTACTAAGGCAGATGATTGGCTACAACCAACATGGCTTCACCAAGGGCAATTCATGCCTGACTAACCTGGTGGCCTTCTGTGAGAAGGTCACAACATCAATAGACGGGGGGAAGAGCAACCAACGTCATTTACCTGGACCTGAGCAAAGCCTTTGATGCTGTCCCGCATGACATTCTGGTCTCCAAGATGGTGAAATATGGATTTGATGGATGGACAATTCAGTGGATAAAGAACTGTCTTGACGGCTGCTCCCAAAGATTGGTTGCCAGTGGGTTGGTATCCAGGTGGAGACCAGTGACAAATGGAGTCTCTCAATCATAGAATCATTATGGCTTGGAAGGACCTCCAATGTCATCAAGTCCAACCTTTGTCCTAGCATTTCTCTAACCACTACACAATATCCTCAAGCTCCACATCTAAGCGTTCTTTAAACACCTCCAGGGATGGTGACTCCACCACCTCCCTGGGCAGCCTGTTCCAGTGCGTAACCACCCTCTCAGTGAAGAATTTCCTCCTAATATGTAATCTAAACCTCCCCTGATGCAACTTGAGTCCATTCTCCCTCATCCTATCATTACTAATTTGAGACAAGTATCAGTTCAAGTATCAAGTTCAAGTTCAAGTATCAAGTATCAGTTCTCAACCCTGGGGAAATACAATTACTGCTGTTCACTCATACTTTTTGTATTTAGATATTGGAGTGACACATGTACTTTCTGTCATTGTTAAAGCATTCCCAGGGAAAACTCCAGAACATCCAGCATGTTCCTGACTCAGGCTCTGCCCACCACCAGCTGTGGAGTCAGCAAGACAAACCTTGTTTAGGTGGTTACAGAAGCAAGTTGTATTTTTGCTAAGCTGACAGCTGACCAATGTGCTGCCTTCCAGGTTCTGATCTGCACTCGCTGAGATGGGGAAAATGTGGTACAGAGCTGGAGGTGGACCCAAGCACTGCCTTTGAACTTGCAGCTAGTTCCTCCCAGCTTGCAGCATTCCTCAGGGATCACAAGTTTGGCATGTGTCAGCCTCCGTGACCCAAAAGATAAAGTGATTTGATAGCCCCATTGAAACAGGTTACACATGTAGCTTTGGCTGTGATTCATAAAAAACACTCAAGTGGCTTTTGTTATGTGAGGAGTGTTGTGTAAGGCAATGGGATGCATTGACAGGCACAAGGTATATTGAAATCTGCCCATCCTAGCTGTGTATTCAATTCGTTATGTCAAGGGAAAGGAAAGAAAGTGGTTGCTAGAACAAGTTTGGCAGCACTTTGGTTGCAGCCTGTTAATAGCTCATTCCTGTTTAGATTTGCTCTGTGTAAGATGAAAATATTAAATCAAACAAATTTTAAATGCAGGAGTTCCATTTGAGATACTGATGCAAAAAAAAAAAAAAAAAACCCAACTTGTTAAAACACCTGCTCAATGTCAATTTTATTACATCATGTTATAGCAGTATTGTTACATTGGATTTGATACACACTTCAGCACCTTGTGGACTGGTCACCTGTTTAGCACATGATGCCCAGTGTCTGAAGCTCCAACTTTCTGGCATGGTACCAGACCTGACTTCACACTAGTGTGGCAAGAATCTGGATGTTGTCAGAGCTTTCAGAGGCTCTGTGGACATCATAGTGGTCTCTGATGATTCTGTCTCTAACACTGTCTTTGGGGCTGTGCTGAGCCTTAGCTGCATGGCTATGGAAGCCATGGATGGTTTGGATAGCAAGGATGCAGACCACAAAGCTGACAAAGTACAAACAGGCAGCAGTGATACCAAAAAGGCTGACGGCTGCATCTCCACCCTGGACCACACAGTTCATGGAGGTATAACCACGGCGTGCATACAGCCTCTCACGGCGCATGCAAACTTCTGTGGAGTTCACATGGCTGACAAAATGCAGATAGAGACCAACCGCTGCAACGTATGCCACACCAGCCAGCAGGTTGAAAGCACATTCACCTGCCAGCAGCCGCATCCTGAGCTGCTGGATGGGTTTTGCCCCCATGACAAGGAAGGCAAGTGTAAGTACTGCTGCTGTTAAGCTGAAGGCTACTCCACCATACATACAAGGGGCTCTCATCTGAGTAAACTGCATGTCTAGCTCCCTCAACTCCTGGAGCTCTGTGCCCTCAAAGGGGCTATAGGCTGAATTCAGGCTAAAGGATCCGGTGCCGAAGCTACCAAGGGATGTGAAGCCTGCAACAGAGGCTTGGGCAGCCCCCACGCAAATCAGCACCAGGAGGTTAACTGTGATTTCCACAAACTTCAATATGCCTGTAAAGAGCAGAAAGATAGTAATAGTGTGAAAATCATATCCAGTGCCAACTGAGGGTAACAAAAGTACACTAAAACCACAGACAGAGAGCACTATTCCTGAGATAATCCTCTTGGCTACAGAAGCATGCTGCTATTAAAAAAAAAAAAAAAAACAGAAAAGAAGTGTGAGCTCTCATTGGTACATTTCAGAGATTGGACAGATTAGGTTTTTTTAATTTGTTGGTGTACTTGATAAGTGGATCTTCATGCGGGGAAAGAAATCCATGAAAATTGTACTGTGCTTGTGTTACAGCCAAGGCAAGCGCACACTGATTCTATTTTGGCCTGTAACTACTTGACATAAATACATTGAGCAAGAAATAGCCAGTATGAACAAAAAGCTGAGGTTAAAACTGATAAAATCCTAGAAGCTTCCAATGGCTTAAGAAATTGTGTAAGTTATTTAGGTTCTTTAAAATTTGTTTACTGTTTTAAATTGCACTTTTTTTTTTTTTTTGTCTAAGTGTTTATTAATTTAAACTTACTATCTAGCCAGATGCAACTTCCACTTCTTCTCTTTCATAAAAATCTAATTCATAAATATGAAGAAGCAGTTCCTGACTGCACAAAAAAAAAATGGAAAAGGGGAAAGAGACAAAACCCACCCTATATGCAGAGGTAAGTTAAGTGAATTTGATGCCAAGTCATGTGTCCTCTTCCGCATCCCCACCTTCAGAAGAAAGCCTTATGAATTCTGAGCTGACACTTACATTATTCTACTGATAAAGGTAACAATTTTTTTTTTCAGGGTTTTAAGTGGTAGTTCCCTGTCAGGAAGGTGCAGCACGTTAGATAAATCTGATTATTCTATGATCGCTCACTAGGGGTCAGACTAAGATTAGCAAACATGCTGGATGTTAAAGTGTAGCACAGGTAGAGTTGCCTATTTGGGAAATGAAAACCCCTAGTGTATCATGCATGTTGATCCTCAAGTTCTCAAGATTCACAATTCTGTAATTAACTTATTATTCCATGCAATCTGACAGCCAAGAGTAAGATGCTTGACACAATGGTCCTATATTTGTCTTTAAAGCGGGGCAGGATCTTTGGTTTGCATATAGTCTTTCATTTTATACTGCTAACATTGATCAGCATGGCATTTTCCTCTTGAGCAATGGCTCAGTTGCTGTTAAGGCTCTATGGGCTTGAAAAGAGAGGGCTGAAGCAGCATGTAAGGGAATTAGACAAATTCCTCTCTTGTGTTGCCAGATGCTTCTAATTGTAAAAAGCCAGTGACAGCAATCATGAAGGATTATGAAGTATTTCAATTCTTCCCCTTCTTATTCCCTCCACAGAGGGCTGAGGTAATGAACACCTTCCTGCTGCTGCTTATTCTTCATGGGAAGGTGCTTGCAATGATTTGACAAAGGTCTTTGGCCACTTCAGGAGTTCCTGCTTCCCCCTGTACCCAGACTGGTCCCCTCACTTCTGCTAATGCAGCTGTAGGTAGGTACAGATCATGGCTTTGCAAACCATCCCAGAAGGACCAAGGGAAGCAGTGATAATGGTGGTACCACCTGGGAATAAGAATATCTGAGGCTCAGCATATTTCAGTTTGTGTGTGTATGTATATATACACATACAAGTTCATACATATACAGATTTCATATACTAGAAATATTTAGGTAGAGCAGGCAGAGAAGACAAAGTGCTCTTGATGAGCAGGAACTAAATCTGCAGTTCTGTGCATGTGGTCTTCAGAGGTGATGTTGATTTCTGCATGACAACTTTTCCTTGACCCTTCCACAGAAGCATTTCTGTGAAGCAGGGCAATAACCATGCTGGTTACTAAATCTGTTCAGGAGGCTTCCAATATTTCAGAAATATTTAATATTTCCAATATTTCAAATTTCACAAATTTATATTTGTGAAGCTAAATATAAAGACAAATGTAAATCTTGTTCCATAAGACAGGATTTGGAACTCCTTATACCAAATTCAAACAATGCAGCCAAAAAAAAAGGTCAATGTTTTTAATGGGTACAGAGTCAAAACTTTACCAGGACTGTTCAAAATCAAAATATTTTGAAAGAATAATAGCTTTACAGGACATTTATTGGAACTGGATCAGCTATTTTTGTCTGCTCAGTTGAACTGTATATGCCTTTCAAATACGGAGAGTAAGCTTAGGTCTTCAGGGACCATTGGACAGTGCTAGATGCAGAAGACCATGTCCCTTTAAGGGCTAACTACTGATTTCATAGTTGCTCCCTCAGGAAGCAGTTCTTACAAGCCTACAGGGAGGAAAGAGCATTTGATTAAAGGACACATAATTTTTAAATATGTTTAGGAACTTGGAAGTTTGGAATTCTTTCAGCTTTCTTCTGACACTGTCTTCAGAATTTCCCTTCTGTCTATGACCTGCTGAGCATCAGCATTTCCCGTTGTCCCAGTTTGAGTTAGGAGAGAATTCTGTTCAGTGATTTTACTTTTCAACTAAGTATCTTCTAACTAACTGTACTTTCTGAATTTAACAGCATGTTTTTGCAGGCAGTGTCTGCTTCCAGCAGTGGTAACACCCACAGTTTAGAGTTACTACCAAGGACTGGTGTACAAATCAAGGCCACTGCTGGGTCTTGTGTACCATGTTGGGGGGTGCAGAAAGTAAAAGGCCTCACCTGCAGGGAGGAGGGAACAGGTCAGGTGACCCTAAACTGACCAAAGAGGTATAAAGGCTGAGAAATCTCAAATGTCAAGCTTTCTTCAATGGCTGGTGTCCAAGGAGGAATCTGTCCATTCTACCTTTGATAACAATACATGTGTTCCTGAGTCCAGTACCAGAGTCCAGCTCCTGATACCAGTTCCTGTCTGCTGCTGAGTCCAGTCTGGTACTTCCCCAGTGCCTGCTCCACAGCACCAGTGGTGATGGTGTTATAATTGCAATGGTGGGGTTGTGTGTGGGTGTGTGTTTGGTTTGACATTTCTTTTGTATATATTCCATTTTATTATTATTATTTTCATTTAAGTTCTTTTAGTTTTATTTTGCAATCTGTAAGTCTCCTCCTCTCTTTGGGGAAGGGATTAACAAGGAATATTAACAAGGAATATTGAGGCTGTCCCAGCCTCAACCTTGATACCTGTGTATCACATTGTTGAGCTTTAGAAAAGTAACTTTTTTGTTGTCAAAGTAGTCAGCACCTGCTGCTAGCACACCCATATTTATAACTGACCCAAATCCTCAATTATGCTTTTCCAAAACTTCCAATGTATTCACACAAATTCTGTATGCAACTCCTTAACTTCTGATTGCCCATACCACAGCAGGGCTGGCAGAATGCGTCTCTTTGCTTATGAAATGATAAATATGATTAATGTAGGTCTACTATATTTTTAATTGCAGCAGTAGAAAAATTTCCTTAGATACCTGTACGGTTTTCACATGTGCCTGCTGTTACTAAACAATGGAGAGAGGTTCATTAGCAGTTACTCCAACAGTTATTTGCATCACATGGATGAACTTTTTTTTCCCCAAAAATGAAGAGCAGTAACAAAGCCTCTTGTGTTAAAGAAAATTTTAAAATTATAAGCTGTATGTAGAGCAAAGCTGTGAATTACAGGTCTACAATGATAGACAGCAGGGTTTGTGAAAATAGCAGACAATTAGGGGAAATCCCTAAGGTCTTGCACATTCATCAGGGCTTTGACGGAAATATTAAGCCCTACAATGTTCAGATCTTGAGCTGGGCACCCCAGAAGACTCATGCAACCTTGATCTGTGACAGTAACAAGCTAATACCCAATCCTACTACACTAGTATAAACAGGATAAACAGACTTGGGAAATAAGGAATAAGAGAGTTAAGTTTTGAATCTTAGCTCTGTCAAGGAATGCTAACACACACGTACTACCAGTGACCTGCGTCAAACAGTGTATGCTGGCAGAAAGGACCGAATTAAAAGCTACAATTCTAAGTCTGTGCTGATATTCCTGCTTTCACAGGCCAGTTAGCTATGTCATCTTATAGTAATAGCTGTAGAAACTAGACTTCCAAAAGGTGCTCCTATGGGAAAGTTGCATCGCAAGACTTGAGTGTAAAATGACAGGACTGAAAATCTCAGAACTCCACTGGTTTGGTTATTTTTTCATTTCTCAAGTTCAAAGTATTGGGATCTATCTAAAACCTTGCTGATTTGTATTAAAAGTAGAACAGTGAACAGTTGGTTTTGTCAACCCTTTCCGTATTGAGCATGAAATGACATTTCAGCAAGTAATGAAGCTTAGGTCCAGGCTCCTGGATTTCCATTTCTTTTCCCATGCTTCTTTCTTCCACTGCTTTTCAGCACTGAAGGTGAGGAGAACAGCTGCAGTCTAAAAGACAGTGGGCGTTGCTGGAGCTTTCCAGAGAATTGTTTCATTCATTCCATAAAATCTAAACCTGCAATGGACAGGAGCTTCAATGTATCATACTCATTAATGTTGTTTGAATCCAGGTTTTTTTGTTTTTTTTTATTTCCTGTGAGTAGGCTTCCTGCTATAACAAACAGCAGCTTTCCAATTTCTAGTTTTTCTTTCTTTTCTATACCAGGTACATGGTGGGCTATCACCATGGTATTAACTGATGAGTATTTTTGTCTTCTGACAAAACAGCACAGACAGACTTGAGAAATACAGATAAAAGGGCAGTTAAGTTTTTCATCCAGGCTTAAATGCCCAGCAAACCAGCCAGGCAAGCTGTTAAGGATACAGATCCACAGGCAGCTGACTAATGGCTCCTACCCTTGGCTGAGCAGTCAAGTTATTACTGGGCAGTAATAACTCTAGTCTAGCATTAGACAATTCCAAGAGCTATTTTAATAAATTTAAATAATAAAGTAGCAGGAAACGATTCAACTCTTTTTGTTGCGTGCTGCTGTTTTTTCCTGCAACTTTAGCAACTTGAAGTGACTCACAGCATATCTGACAAGCAGTCATGCTGGCATGAGTTTAGCAGGGGAAATAACACAGCCAGGATAAGAGAAAGACCAGAAATGTTCCTTTTCAGGTGAGGTAAGCTGTTAAACCTGCATTCTCACCCCCATAATACTATACTGCAGCTGACTGTGTGGTAGCCAGTAACTCAGTTGTGTGCTCAAGTCTCAGGTGTTGGAAGCTGTGAAGAGGCATTTTCATCCAGGCACTGTGTCAGAATGGCCTCAGAGTTCAGGTGTCAGGATCACAGTATGTGTATGTGTGTGTACATAAAGTAAAATGGTAATTTGTACATTTCTGTTCCTACATTTCTGCAGCTGACAAGGATCAAACTGCAGAACAGTCTGTTCTGGTTGTTTCTGATTAACTCCCCTGACTAACAGAGGAAGCCTTCAGAGTGTCTCCCTCCACTGCATCTTGTCCACAGTGGTTCCCTTTTTCCTCTGTTGATCGCAAGTGGACTTTCTCCTGACTCTTTTGATATCATTCCCTCCTCTTGAGTTAACATTGCTGTGTATTTCTAAGATATCTTATGTTTGTCACTGTTCATTATGGCTTAGTTTCTTCCTGTCTCCTCTGCAGGCCATGTACTGCTGGGATGAGTGGTGTGCAGCTGGCAGTGCCAAGGATGCCTGGTTGCTCCTCTCAGACACCTTGACTCAGTGGCAGGGCAGCAGCACTGGGAGCCACACAGGTCAGTGGCACCTGTGTCACAACTCAGTAGGGGTAGCTCCTGGAAAAGGGAGGAGTGAGAAGCTACAAAACATGCATTAAAATCATTCTTACAGCCTTTCTCAATGAAAGCTGTCTTTTGTTGTTGGGGTTTTTTTTCTGCTTTTCAGAGTTATTTAGTTAGTTACTTTCAAAGGAGAAGGCAAGTATGTTGATTATATGTAGTGATTACAAAAGAAGTGGTCAGTCCTGAAAAAGATCTCAAATGCTGAACTTCTCTTGCCAGTGCAGGTTTGGCATTCCCTAGAGTGAAGGAACAGCATAATGTGCGGCTTTAGTCACTTCTCTGCTAAACTGAGTTGGCATCAGGAGGAACAGGTAAGGGAGAGGAGAAGCAAACATCAAAGGAAAGAGGCGTTTCGTTGTGCTTTTGGAAGGGGACAAAAACGTGACAGAACTGGGGAGGGACAAAAACAGTGGAGGAGAACTGAACAAGGGAAATGAAATGAAGACAACTCTTGCAACAGATTTAATATTTTGCATCCATAGTTAATATTTTCAAACATCCTGGTATTATATGGTATTATTCCTCTTATGTATACCAGTAAAAAGCAAGATCTTACTGAAACCAGTAACAATAACTCACCTAACTTGACTGATGCAAGAAATAAACAGACAAATCCTTCCCAAAGCCACCACCCTGACATTGTTTTTGTAGGTTTCTACATTCTTCAGCCAGTGGTGAGATTTAGTTTTCAATGAGTTATGCTAAAATCTCCCTAATGGAGTAGTGTTCAAAGGCAGAGAAACTACAGTCCAATCTTGAAACACAAGAGTTAGGCAACGTAACATCAGCAGAATCTTGGCTTTTCAAAGGACCCAAGGGAGCTACACACTCAGAGCCAACTGAATTTAAACGGCATGTAAATGCCCCATACATTTATGCTCATTTGAGATATCAGTCTTAGTAGAAATCAATAGAAAAATAGTTAAAAACTGAGCAAATTAAATTATTTATGTGCTCTAGAAAAAAGCATTAGTATTACACATGAATAGATTGTCATTATTTAGTAGAGATAATCACTCTATGAGGAAATCTCAAAGCATTACCAGCTGTGTATTTAATGATTCAGAAGAACCTCAGGTTCAAAGTGCTCAGGTGCAAATGTATTGTCCTGAGGATTCTTTTTGTGTATCATCTTTCCTTAAAGAACTACTGTCCCACCTGCTCTGTTCCTTCTGCTTACTACTCTCTCTTCCTCTAAACAGTGCTGGAAAAGAGTGGACTTAGAACTACTGCATCAGCCTCTCTCACCATAGTTTCCCACCACTGTATGACACTAAGATTTAATTGCCATCAAGACACAGTTTCAGTACAACCTAACACCTGCCTGGGAACAACAGCTTTGGTTTACTTGTTCCCAGTAGATCTTTTAACACATCACTTCTAGCATGTTCCTTATTTCTCTTCTGTTAACCAAGCATGAGTCATCCTCCACAGTTTTGGAGAAGGTGGAAACCAAAAGGTCTTGCATTAAACTGTAACACTTGGCAATAATGATTTACATACAATGGCTGTAAAAGGCTGCACTTGTATTTGTAGCACTGGGAGGTCTCTGCACAGTCACCTCACATTCTGCATTTCAGGAAATGTCCATTTTTCTTCCAAATATACTCATAGTTTTTTCAAGTAGTAAACAAGTATTGCAACAAACTTGTAGGACTTTTTTTTTTTTTTAGAGAGTTTAGAAAACAATGAAACACTTTTATTCCTTATGCCAACTTTCCATAGCCACCCCCTCTATTTGAACTTAAACTGAGCTGCCTTTAAGAAGTACAAAGACTGGGGTGTTATTGCTCTTTAAGTAATCATAGTCTGTCTGAAGGTAGGACAGATTGGAGGCACCTATGAACCTGAGCTTCTCATTCACTTACCAATTGTGGGTTGTCACACTTGATGAGCAACATTCCTGACAAGGTGGATTTTAATTCTTTAAGTGAGCTAATATCACCTGCTCCAGAAATAGAGCTATGTTCAATAGATAGACAGTCTGCTGTATCAATTAGTTTTGAGAACCACTTTTCAAAGAGAAGAGTTTTAATTTGTTCCCAGAATTTGGGATGGGGGGGAAGACAAACCTAGTCATCTTGCAAGAAAGATGGTGCAGCTCCTGTTTTATACTGGTAGAGAGCAGACTTAACTAAGATTTCGCAGTCCAGAAGCACAGACTAGAGTTGAACACATAGCTAACGGCTAATGTCAGCCTTGCTAGTATATTCCCCACTTCAGTGAGCCTTCTCAGTTGTACTTCTCCCCTCTCTAAAAATAATAATAATGTGTTAGCACAATGCCAAAACTTGAAAAAAAAATTATATAAAGACTTTGTCAGAGTGAAATCCCATATGTTGGCAGGGCAACAGTTTGCTTATGGTAACATTTGGCATCTGCAACTAGTATAACTCCCCTGTACGTTTTTATAGAACTAACTGCTCATGTTTATTTGTATTTCACAGGAAACAGAACTTACCTCCAAGTGAAATACTTTAACTCCAGAACAGGAAGATTACCTGCAGCTCTGCCACTGCATCTTGTTACTGTGCAATTTCAATTAAGCATTTTTAATAATCTGGATTATTTTAATCCGTACAGTTTAATCCAATCCCCACTACTAATATCCTCTGTCTTCACAATTACAGGATTAAAAAAACCTGATGGCAAATCCAGTCTGTTAGTCACACCGTGTTTAAAATATACTTTGTAATGGATAGGAGGGGGAAGCCAAATGAGACTTAGTGCTCACTTCTTACAGCAGAAATACGTTGAAATTAACTGCCACAGGAGCAGTGTATGACGGCTTTGAGCACAATGTAAAGGAGCCAAGTACAGCAGACTATAGGGGCAAAATGTGAAGATGGTAACTACAGATAGAACAGTTTCTAATCTTACTGGGTTCCTCCACAGAAATGTAAGTATCCTGCTGACCATTACTGAAAAGATCTAATATGTGTTGCTGAAAATACTTGTCAAATGCTTGTTCTTATCCACAAATTTACCTGCATTATTCATATTTATTGATCCTTCACAACATACATAACTGAAGCTACAAAAGGTCTTCAGTTATTTCAGTCCAATGCCTCTCGCAGACCACTATTCTCCCCTAACATCTCTACAGCCCTGGAAGGTATACAAGTGCTCTGAAAAATATTTTTCCCCTCCTCCTCCCACAACTGACTCCCAGAAGAATGGTATCAGGACATAACAAGAGTAGTAAAAAAGCAGCAATATAATGGTAACGAACAAAGACATAACTTAAACCAAGTATCTACCAGTATGAACCCTGTGTTTACAGTGAGTTTTTCATCTCAGTATTTTTTCCAGTCTATGAGTATTTTCCAGTGCACATAGCTACAGGAAAAAAATAAGATTGTGTTTTGTAAAAAACCAAAAGCTTATAGATGTTTACATTTTAATTAATGCTGTCTTATTAATATTAATATACCCTGGAGAAAGTAATGATTACTCCCTGTTTCTGTTTCCTCCTTCAAATAAATTGAGTTTCATATTTCCTCCTGGCTACGCTTGATATTAGAGACTTCTTGTTACAAAAGAGAGAGGAAATTGATCTGAAGGTTTTAATAATTGTAGATATTAGAATGTAGGCTAAAGGCATGGTTGTTTGCAAGTACCTACAATATGCTTCAAGAATCTGACACTATTGTCAAGGTTTAGAGTCAAGGCCATCCTGTAGACCTATAATAGATGCTCTCTGTTAATTCCTCTCCTTTCATTAAGGGGAAGAGAAACGAAATAAGGGAGAGAGAAGTACATTTTGGAAAAGAAAACTAAAATAGCTTTAGTGAAAATAATATTAATAAAATGGAATATAAACAGAACTCTACACACACACATACACACACCCTCCCTCGATGGCAATTACATCACCATCACCACTGATGCTGCAGAGCAGGAACTGGGAAGGTCCTGGACAGGACTCAGCAGCAGAATTGGATTCTGGAACAGAATTGGATTCTGGAACTGGATCCAGGAACACATGGATCATGATCAAAGGCAGAATGGGCAGAGTCCTCCTCGGATGCCAGACAGTGAAGATGAGAGTTTGATCTCGTGATCCCTCAGCTTTATACTGAGAATATGATGTACACGGGATGGAATACCTTGTTAGTCAATTTAGGGTCACCTATCCTGTCTGCTCCTCCCTGCAGGTGTGGCCTTTTACTTTCTGCACTCCCAGCATGGTAAAGAAGATTTAGCAGTGACCTTGGTCTGCATAACCTACTCCTTTGTATTAACTCTAAACACAGAGCATTACCGCTAGAAGCAGACCCTGTCTGTGAAATTCTGACGTTAACTTCAGAAAGTGCAGTTAGTGAGAAGAGACTGAGCTGAAAAGTAACAGTGCTGAACAGAATGAATTCTTTTCTAACTCAAACCAGGACAGCTATTCATGGTGCAAAGCTGTATTCATGGCAGCAAAGAACAGGGATTGAATTATAGTTGCTCCCCCACAAACTGTTTTCTAACTTTTTTTATTGCTATCTCCCTTAAATGCCAAGTGGAACTTAAAAAAAAGTTGCTATCTCAGAAATTATCACCAGCACAGTACAACTCTATACAAGGCAAAAGTGCAGGCATTTCTTGAGTTGCCTACTGACTAAAGATGGGAGGAACTTAGTTTACCTTCCCTGTTTCAGCAAAACTAATGGATACACTTTCCAGGAATTGCACTGTTCTACCTCTTTCACACCATTATACATAATAAAAAGAAAATAAAAAGTTTTCAAGGCTAAGTGACCAAATGTTTATGACCAATTTAAGATCAGCAGTTCAGTCTTGGGTTGGACTCAGATTTTGCTCTCTCTGAAGAGAAGGAAGCAGCATGGCAGCCAGCCTTGAACACTTCTCTCATTCCTTCTGGTAACTGAAAGTACTGAATCTGGTTACATTTTCAAAGGACCAAAGGGGGGTCATTTGAAAGGAAAATATGATTACTAGTTTAGTTTTTCTACACAGAAAAGAGAACAACAGAAATTTTACTTGTGATGTGAAAAGGAAACAATGTTTTCTTCTGGAAGAATTTCAGCATTAAGTAAGCCAAGGCCAAAAAACTCTTATCATTTTCAACATGTGCTGCCTTAAATGGCTTGCACTGTTGTGCATAAGTTGTAAGAAATCATTATTGCAAACAGTAGTTTCTAAGTTGATGAAATGTTTGTCTTCATCACAAAGTTTATTTCCAATTCCCATATAATTATATAGAGCATTTTGACAACTTGATACCAGTCTGTAAGCTGTTCCTTAGGTCTCCCTCACTACTACAGAAACAGAAGGTGGCAGACTTCTGTGTTTGTTGCCTTCTGAATCTGTAATCTGCAGATCCACAAGTGTGACATCCCTATTAAACAAAACCCCGTAAACTAGACATAAAGATAGCACAGCTGGGAAGAGTCAGAAGTTTGTTAGAGGGAAGTCATTTGAAAGAATCAGCAGATATATAAAAAAAGGCAACCCAAATGGTAGTGGTCTTAAATGGTACAAGCTTCTGTGAGACAAAAAATTGTCTCAAAGGTTAGTAGTACTTAAAAGAAAATAAAGAGTAAGAGGAAACAACCAGTTTTCAAACAACTAGAGTTAAAACAGAAATCTGCTTTTCTCTTCCTGTGACTAGTTATAACCATGTTAGCAGTGCAATGGTAGTGGATCTGTAGAATTAAACAGTCGGAGCTAAAGACCTAAGAGCTACAGGATACACATTTTCTGGGGAGACAGAAGCGTTTCATTTTAGCTCTAGTTTGGTTCAAAGGACAGCATCTCTGCTAGTTGTTACAGCTCACACTCACATTTAGTTTTATCTGAAGGAAATACAGTTTGTGCATCCTGAGACTGCTCTGCAACATGGCCCAAAGGGCTCTAAGTGGAAAATCCAAAGAGATTCAGCTCAGAAGTACGCACCAAAAAACTGTGGTAGATGCACAGACTAATGACTTGAAAAGTGAGATGGTGAAATCTGTTTTAATAGTAATCACAAAAATTGGTTCACTCCTAAAAGACACCAGATAGCCTTCTCTCCAAACATCATCTCAATATTCACTGATAGTCAAACACCACACAAAAAGATAGAAAACACCACACAAAAGATAGGATTACAGAATCAGGACCTTTATGCAGTTGCCTGATTCTTTTGGGAACTTACCTTAAATTCTGAGTACAGTTCTGATTAGCCCATTTCAAAAGGGTACAATGGATCTGGAAAAGGTGTAAGGCTGGCAAGCCAATAGACTTTGCTTTTGATAGGGACAGAACTGACCATTCTTCAATCTATGAAGAAGTGGTAGGACCACAGTGACAGGGTGAAAGGGAAGACTTCACTCTAAAATAATACATTTCATGAAGACACAAAACCATACTTCTTTAAGTGCCACAAAGAAATTGTGCAACTCTTTGTTATAAAATAATGTGGAGGCAAAATATTGAAAAGGGATTCAGAAAAGGATCAAACAAATTTGATAGGGCTGTAAAGAGGTATTAAAAACAACTGAAGTGTATGCAGTTTTCTAATTCGGAAAATTCCAACAATCCAAAGCTTGGAAAGGATTCCAGAGAACACTTTTACTAGTCCAAACTGTGACCATCTTCTGATCTGAGTTCAGCTAGGAATTTTCACCAGAAAGATGGGTTAATTTTTTAAGCTGCTTAATTTTCACTAGAAGCTGAGAGGAAGCCACAGCCAGGACAGACAGACAAACAAGCCCGTGGGATTTTTGATACCATACTGATGTCATGCCTGCTATCTAAGGACAGAAGACAGGCTAGGCAGGGCATGTGGTGCAGTGCCACTGGTGCAGCTCTGGTCAGTCTGTGTGGTTTATATCACTCGTTTCATATATAGTGTCATTGCCATTATGTTTATTATTGTTGTCTCTTTTCCTCTTGTGTTTTTCTGTTAAATTCTCCTTATCTCAACCCATGGGGTTTTGCCTTTTTCTCCCTATTCTCATTCCAATCCCACCAGGGGAAGGGGGTGGGGGTGTGTGGGGTGGTGGTGAGCAAGCAGCAAAGTGGTGCTCAAATCCCAGATGGGTCTAAACCAGGACATCCTCCTAAATTTGCACTCTAATACATTGTTTGAAAAGATACGTACTGAGGTGCCTTCTATGATCCTGTACTGCTAGCCACATGATCCTACCTCAATGACTTTGTATGGGTATTGCTCATATAATGTTTTAATAGACTTTCTTCCCTCTGTTTTCCAGATGAAAGGATTAAAAAGGCGCAGAATGTTTTAAAGTTTCTTAAATGGCATCATATATTCCTACTGGCAAAAGTGATCAGTTTTTTCTTCCATTATATATGGGTTGGGTTTATTTTCTTGATGTAGTTGTAGGGAAAAAAGGGGGGAGCAGGGATTAGGGAGGGAAAGTGGGAATAACAAAGTTAGGATAATTATGTCTATTCTGTTGCTGTTTGCAGCTAAGGAGTCCTTAAAAAAAACCTGTTTAAATTTGAAACTCAGCTTTAGCTTTTTGTGATATTGATGTTGAAAAGCATGGAAGAAGAGGGCAGTGTCTAGGTGGAGCAAATACTTTTCAGAGCTTTGGTCATTTAGAATTGCTCTCTAGTTTGCTAAACTGGTCAGCATGCACAAAGAGCATAAGTATACTTGATGGGCTAAAGATAAAAAACCCAACCCCATAGTGAAAGTAGACTGATGCACAGTCAGAAACTAAGGTTCACATTTCCGTGGTTTCTTTAAAAAACACTGTGGTACATCACTTGATTTCTTGATCACTTGATTGTTTGGTACTAGTTCATTTTAGAATTATGGTGATTGGGAAGAGGGAATTTCACCAGAGTGCTGATAGATCATTGGCAAAAGAAAGAGAAAGTTAAGAAGTATTTACAGGAACTTTTCATCCTATAAGAACTTGTAGCTCACATGTACTTAGTAAATAATTCATGTAGCTTTTCATTTATTACACTTACTATGACTTCAGGGAATACAGAATTCTGCAAAACAATTCTAGGAAATTCGCTAAATCTTGGTATTTCAGAAATTAAACAGAGGAGTAACATTCTCATAATCTTCTCTACTTACAATATATTTTCCTTTTTTTTTTTTTTAATTTTTGAAAAATACTGAGCAATACCTGGAGGAGAGGTGCATTTTGAAAATGTTAATGTACTGAAAGAATAATAAAAAAAAATGTGTGGGAAAAAACTCCAGCAAGTCACCCTAAGCTACCCATAATCTAAACAACCGGTGAAACTGAAAACTAAAAATAACTTGCCACTTCATTTTTCTAAAGCTGTGATAAAATAAGGCTTGAAGACTTTCTCAGACAAGTTAAAATTATTTAGTGTTACTGAAGAAGAGACTGCTGATACAATTTTATCAGGGATAAAATATCAGTATCTGTATCATTAAATTTCCTCTACTAACTGTCAGAGGTACATGTCCTCCAGATGTAAACCAAACTGAGTACAAATACACAGAACAGTATTTATAAGAGAACATAGTTAAGCTAACTCTTAAAATTGCTGATGTATTCACATAAAGAGAAATATTACGAGCAAATTGTGTGGGTTATTTAATTCTCCTTCATGGATAGAAGAAATAATCTAACATTATGTATTTTAATTTACTTTCAGCAACAAAACTCTTCATTTGTCTCTCTACTGGAGGACACTGAAAAGCTGTTTATAGACTTCAGCCAACAACTTTGCACCTAGCTGCAAGTTTTAACTTAAGACTTCAGTGGGCCTTTCCTACAAATAAGGTGAGATAGCTCGCTGTCCTGGAAAAGGGAAAACTTTAAAGAAGTAATGGCTATTTTAATTACTCCTTTTTCTTCCCCCTCCCCCCAAGTTTACAAGAATGAGTTTACTAAGTGGTAAAGCTGATTTCCTCCCACATTAATGCTCATTTCTCTGTATGTTGTAGTCACTTATTAGCTATGAAAAAATCAAGTTATTTATTAATAGCTTCTTTATGGGATTTATGTCCATAAAATAGTTTTCTCTCCTGCAATGTTTCTCTAAAAAGATGTATCAGTGATGACTGGATTAAATCCAGAGTTGATAAAGAGTCTGAGAAGAATGTGTCTGAAATAAACTAGCATCAAGGCTTCAATAGCCATCTTTAAATTGCCTACAGACGTAAATAACTATTTTATTCCTAAATCCCAAAGGCTGACTATCACTGCACAACCTGAGTAATTACACACATGACCCACTCTGATGCTCTGGATCCATATTCTGGAGATGTATTTTCAAGTATCCAAATATCTCCATAAATCTTGCCTTCAGATGCCTAAAATGTGCTAGTAACCCATAGCTATGCCATTCATTAACTTTAACTGTCCCAGGTTGGTTGTGGTTTTGTTTGTTTGTGGCTTTTTGGTGTTTTGTTTAGGGTTTTTTGTTTTGTTTTGTTTGTTTGTGTTTGTTTTTTGCTGTTGTTATTTGTTCAGGGTTTTTGTTGTTATTGTGGTTTCAGTTTTGGGGGTGGGTTTTTTTTTGTTTGTTTGTTTTTTCTCTAGCTTTATTATGTTGTTCTTCTGAATACAGAAACCAAAACCAAGACAAGTCACTGGAAGGAGATGGGTGGATGACAAGCAATAAGAATCTCACATACCTCTTGTTGTGCATGCCTTTGAACACTTCATTGAGAAGGTTGCCTTGGGAGGATAACAATTTGGTGGTGGGCCAAAATATTTCTGTGCCGCTCCTGAGGTTTTAGAGGAAGGGTCTGAACAAAAAGTAGAAATCCTTGAGTGCTGGCCACCTCGGATGTCTTCTGTTGATCTACAATGGAATAAACAAGTAATGTATGTTAATTAAATCATGCACTTTCGTGAGCATTAGAACACAAGAAATTGGCAAATGCTCCTGTTAGTGGAACCAGCCAACCTGCTTCAGTATGTGATTTTTTTCACTTACCTGTTTTGAAAGCAAGTATTCCAAATACTTGCATAAGTCCATGTTCACAGGGATATTTGCGCTTGATTGTTCTTGGTTTGGAAAACTGCGTATGTACTGAGGAGGCTTGGCTGAATTGTTTAGGTTACTTGCAAAAGGTAGCAAGGAAGAACTGATGGGTGAGAGTTCCTGTTCCCATAAAAATGAGTAACAGCTTTTTCATTAAACCCAAACATGTGACATACAGCTCCACATCTGAAGCCTGATGATTTTTAAGGTTAGTGAGATTTAGATTATTCTATGGGAAAAGAGCAATTTGCTCTTTTTAAACATTGGTTATAAACTGATTTGTGTCTGATCTAATCTAAATGTTCTCTCTCATTTGAAGGAGAATTGGAGTTTGCCAAGGTACATTTGGATGATTTTGTTAGTAAAAGGTATTTTAGGTCTCATTCTGCATTACTGTTTTAAAAAGTTGTCTTCCTGTTCAGTTTTTATCTTGAATTTCTTATCCACAGATTGGTATTTTCAACTGTACTTTTCTTTCCTAGTATCACTGCATTCCACTAAGGTTTACCTTAGTCCAGTTCCAGATTGAATTTACAAATATTATCTCATACACATTAAATCATGTTCTTTGTAATTGTCACACTTTAATTGAGAAATTCAATAACAAGATCAAACATCTCTACATGTAGTTGCCAAGAGCTCTATTTGGCTGAAACATTTCTAATTTTTCTGACCTTTGTCCTGTGTCTTGTGCAACAAAGAAAGTATCCTGCACAGCTGTGTCACATAAATTAAATAAGCTCTGTGATTTGTAAGACTTTCAGTTAACTTGAAAGCAATCCCTTTGGTACTTCTGATGCAGCTGCTTCTCTCTATTGTATCCTGCTAGTTGCCAGGAAAAAAAAAAAAAAAAAGAAACAACAAAAGAACCCCAAACAAAAACGTCCTAATGTTCAGCAACAGAGTACAATTAGGAAAAAAAGTAATTCTTTTAGATTTTTTTTTTTCCTCACAAGGCCCTATTCTGGGCACCTTTGCTCCTGTTGTCCTTCAGGACTTTCCAATTCTGGGCAATCCAACTCCTTCTCATCAGCAATGAGATGAAGTTTGCTATAGGAGTTTCAAATAGAAATACATTTGGAAAAAGAATTATTCTGTCTAGAAAGTCTTGCTTCTAAGGGATGAAAGCATTAGGTACCACAATTACAGCTTCCACAAAACTTTTCCTATCTATTTCATTATAGTATCTGGAGGTCTTTTGGTCAATCAGCCTAAGTCTTCACCAAAATACTGAAATTTCATCGCAAAAGCAGCTGGTTTTGTCATGAGAGATAAGCAGGGGAAATGCTGTTAGGTTAAGCCAAATTCCATCAAAGCAACTGATGGAAAAGCTTATTAATCAGTTGTAGGGAGTGCTAGTGCCCCTCAGATTCTCTCCCTGACTCTAACAATTGTCTCCATGGCTATTGCAGAGTAGCTGCTGCTTCTCTTTCTCTAATCCCCAGTGAATACAAGGATGATCTGCTGTCCTTTATGGTCTACCCACAAATTTTCAGTATACAGGTACAGTCATTTAAAAATAGCAGCAAAGCAGGCCAGGCTGGAAGGAGAAATGTAATATCCTAAGAGTTTATTTGTCACTTCAAACCTATTTGGTGATCTGCTTATAGAGGCTGACCTGCAACTACTGAAATTAATTTTGTTTTAGATTAATATGAATATGAACAGGCCCAAAGAGTGGTGGTCAGTAAAGTGCAGCTGGTGGCCAGTCACAAGTTGTGTCCCCCACTGCTCAGTACTGAGGCCTGTTCTGTTCAATATCTCTATCCATGATCTGGATGAGGGGATCAAGGGCATCCTCAGTAAGTTTGTGGATGATATGAAGCTGGGCAGGAGCATAGATATGCTTAAGGTTAGGAAGGCTCTTCAGAGGGACAGGCTGAATTGATGGGACAAGGCCAATTGTATGAGGTTCAACAAGGCCAAGTGGTGGGACCTGAATTTGGGTCACAACAACCCCCTGCAAAGCTACATGCTTGGGGAAGAGTAGCTGGAAAGCTGCCCAGCAGAGAGGGACCTGGGGGTGGTGATCAACAGCCAGGTAAGTATGAGGCAGCAGTGTGCCCAGGAGCCAAGACCTGTGTCAGAAATAGTGCGGCCAACAGCACTAGGAAGGTGATCATCACCCCATACTCAAATACTGTGTTCAGTTCTGGGCTCCTCACTACGATAAAGACATTGGGGTGCTGGAAGCATAGCCAAAGAAAGACAACTAAGCTGGTGAAGGGTCTTGAGAACAAGTCTTATGAGAAGTGGCCGAGGGAACTGGGATTGTTTAGTCTGGAGAAGAGGAGGCTGAGGGAAGACGTTATTGCTCTCTACAACTACCTGAAAGGCGGTTGTAGTGAGATGGGTGTCCATCTCTTCTCCCAGGTAAGAAGTGATAAGAGGAAACAGCCTCGATTTGTGTCAGGGGAGGTTTAGGTTGGACATTAGGAAAAAATTCTTCACTTAAAGGGCAGTGGAACAGGCTGCCCAAGGAGGTGGTGGAGTCACCTTTCCTGTAGGTATTTAAAAGATGTGTAGATGTGATGCTTAGGGACATGGTTTAGTGGTGGGATTGGCATTGTTAGGTTAATGGTTAGACTTGAAGATCTTGAAGCTGTTTTCCAACCAAAATGATTCTACGATTCTGTTCACAGTTGAATTAGAGCAACCTGAGAGTTGAGGAAGTCCCTGTGCTGTAACATTCTCATTTAAGCAATGCATATTTGGCAAGTCATGGCTTGCTGTCACCACCTGAACAGCCTTGTCTTAGTAGCTGTACTAAGACGGCTGTACTAAGAAGGCCATACTTCATCTACTTGTGATACAACATAGAATCACAGAATCATTTACTGCCCACTTCTCTGGGCAGCTTGTTCCAATGCTTAACAATCCTTTCAGTGAAGACATTTTTCCTAATGTCCAACCTAAACCTCCCCTGGTGCAACTTGAGGCCTCTTTTCACATAACTTGTTATTTGGAAGATGAGACTGACCCCTGTCTTGCTGCAACCTTCTTTCAGGTAGTTGTAGAAAGCAATAATATCTCCCCTTAGCCTCCTTTTCTCCAGACTTAACAACTCCAGTTCCCTCAGACAATCCCAGTAAGACCTGTTCTCTAGACCCTTCAAGACAGCTTGATCCTGATAACCCCAGGAAATTCACATCTCTGCCTGTATTATGCTGCCTATCTTTCTGCCCCCTCTGGAGTTCAATACAAAGAAAAAGGTTCAATTTCAACGTGTAAAATAGCTCCTGATGCTAAACATGGCATGCTTATGCTTCATGATTTCAAGTATGAGTAAATGCTTTCTTTACTGGTTTAATATGACGGTATTTAAAAGCAGACAAAGATAACAGATGTTATAGATCTGCTGTGACATGCTTCTTTAAGGTGATAAAGACATACCTTGCATTGTATAGGTGTGATTTTCTCACTCTTCTGTCTTCCTCGTATCTATCAGATCCACAGTTCTCATGGTGCCTGTATTGCTTATCTTGGTATTGTCTTCCAGAATGAGACATCTTGTTTCTTACATGTATTCCTTTCCAAAATAACTTCCTGAGCCAGAGAAATGAAACCTGTTCATTTTATAGCTGTACTTAAAGTTATTCATTGACCAGCAGTCACATGCATTTCATGCTGATTCAAGACTTAGTACAGATTTCCTTAAAAAGCAAAGGAAGTAAAACCCTTTAAACTACAACTAAAGCAACTTCACTAAAGGAGGAAGTTTTTTCCTACATTTTCATATTCATCAAGTAATTGTAATGGTTCTGTATTCAACATTTATTTTGCTTAGCTTGTTTACTAGGTATGCACTGACTCTCCTACATTTGCTGCAAGGATGAGAACAGGGACTTTGGCTTCTCTAATGTTGTCTCTTACATAAAGTATTAAGATCAGCAAAAAGCAGTGCACTACATGAGTGTGCATACAACTGCCACTTAGGGCAGGGCAAGCCTGAAAGCACAAGCTCTGACCTTCATCCTGTAAGTTTCTAAGAGGAGGCCACCCATTGGTATAACCAGATACAGCACCAAATGTCACCTGTGATTCGGATAAACATTAAGTATAATCAAAGCTGTGCTGGGCCAAAAAAGTTGTCAAGAAGGTATATCCTTGATAACATAGTATTAAATATTACAGGATGTTATTTCCTCAAATTGTCTTTACAATTTCAAGTGCAGTACATTTAAGCCCGAACTTATAAAATACAAAATCACTGAATTTAAGCATCTAAGTAGTTTTTATTCTCATTAGTCTTCATCCCTGCACTTCAGTATTACTGCAGAAATGCCTTCAGTGAACTTAATTTTGACTGATTGGGCTGAATTTAAGTCATTGCTTAATGACTTCCATTTCATCTCCTTAGGGTGTCACTAAAGAAACAAAAAATTTATATTTTTTTTTTTTTTTTATGGCTAACAAAGAAAGGGGGAGCTCTGCTATGCTGCTCCGGGCAGAAGCAATTCCTCAAGATGCAGCCCTATGGGAGGTTTTTGCTGTCGGTTCTGTCGCCTCAGTGCCACGATGGCAAGACGAAACCCTCTTGCCCGGGGAGTGACCCTGCCGGCGGGGCCGCGGCTTCAGGCCTCGAAGCTGCGGCCGCGGGCGCTGCCCCGTGGCCGGCGCCCATAGGGCACCTCCCCTCGTTCAGCTGGGAAAGGAGCTGCGCCCTTCGCTATCCACCCGGCCGGGCAGCAACGGCCCCGCGCCAACCCTTCACCGACTCATCCGAGGACATCCCTCAGCACCCCAGGGGAGAAGGCCAGCGGCCCCTCTCCGCTGCTGCCCCTCACCTGAGGAGAGCTCCCTGCTCCGAACCGGCCAGCAGCAGCTCCCGTGATCAGCCAAACCCGGCCTCCTCGGCCGCCCACCTCCGCCGCACCTCCCTCTTACAGCGGCGGGCCCCGGCACAGGTGCTGCCCCGCCCGCCGGATCGCCGAGCCGGCGGGACCTGCTTTGCTTCCTGGGGACAATGACCTCATTAATGTTTATAAATGCGTAAAGGGTGAGTGTCAGGAGGATGCATCCAGGCTCTTCTCTGTTATGTCCAATGATAGGACAAGGGGCAAAGCATGCAAGCTGGAGCAGAAGAGATTCCACAGAAACATAAGGAAAAACTTTTTCACTGTGAGGGTCACAGAGCTCTGCAACAGACTGCCCAGAGGGGTTGTGGAGTCTCCTTCTCTGGATGCATTTAAAACCCACCTGGACACATTCCTATGTGACCTGCTCTAGGTGGTCTTGCTCTGGCAGGGGGTTGGACTCAATCTTTTGAGGTCCCTTCCAACCCTTAACGTTCTGTGATTCCGTAATCAGTCAGGCAGTCCTGTGGGATGCAAGGTTGGAAGGAGGCCTTGGCAGAAGGGACAGTAAGCAGAAATTGAAATCCTCAACATATGCCATTTTTTATCAAGGAAATAATCATTGAGCACTGGAACAGGCTGCCCAGAGAAGTTGTGGAGTGACCTTCTCTACAGACTTTCAAAACCTATCTTGATGCATTCCTGAGAGACATGCCCTAGGTGATCCTGCTTTGGCAGGGGGCTATGATTTTATGATTCAATGATTCTATGATAAGCACGGCAGAGGGAAGGAGAGGTACAGCCTCCCGCCTGTCCCACCTGGCTGTGGCAGGAGCTGGTGTCTCGCAGCATGGGACAACCTGGGCTTTAGTTTATTAAAATGAGACCCCTGTGCACCACGGTGCTGAGGAACAATCTGGTAAGATGGGTCCTGAGAGGATATAAAACTTCATAAAGCTAAAGTTCAAAGGCCCTGACGGTTGCCTGAGTTTTTTAAAGCCAGCTTTGTTGACTCGCAGTTCTCAGAGCAGGAAGAACTGCAGTGGGAATTGTACAGAGGATAGAACATGAAAGAAAGTGAGAGAAACTTGTCCCCAAGAAGCATCTGTTTATGCTAAACAGATTTGAAAGGGAGGTAACCAACTAAACTCTTCTCTGGTGTAAAACCGTGTTTTAGATAACTGACCATCTGAATGCATGCAGTCTCAGTGCTTAGTGAAAGCCCTCCCAGTGGTGGATCTCCAGGTGCTTTGTCTCCCCACTGCCAGCCTGTGATGTTTCCCTTACAGAGGAACAATGCACTGGTCCCCTCCGCATGCTTTCTGTTGGGGATATATCTATTTTTGTCAAGTGCCTGGGATAGACCCAGGAATCATCATTCCAGTGAACAACTTGTTCATTGTGCACTCCTGTACACAAAATCAGTCCATGCCCAAGAAACAGGACAGTGGTGTTAACATGGTGCCATGCCTCACTAATCTTGAGCCTTGGAAAGCTTTCCTAGGTTGTAGCACTACCCTGCACAAGAGCTAGGACCAGAAAATCTCTTTCCTTCCCAGGGCTTACACAGCAGCACACTTGGGGTATCAGTGCCTCTTGAATTTGGGTTTAAGATCTGCAACTGTTAGTGCAGTCCCATGCTAGGGATAAATCCAGAATCCTTCTTAAGTAACCTGCAGATATCAGAGGAACTACTTTCCCTGAAATGAGGAGATGGCTAAAGGAACTGAATACTCAAGACATGCTTTGTCAATTGCTGGACCATGCTAAGAGTCATTCTCTGCTAATGTTGAGCTGTGTTAACAGCTTCTTTGGTGTTTACTTTTCTCAACTCACCGAGACTTCTGCTGTTCCTGCCTTCAGCTGTACAGTTTGTCTTCTCTCTGTCTTACACCAACTCTAGTGCTTGCTTGATCACATAATAAGACAATTTGGGTTACTTTCCAGCCAAAACAAATTTACTTTCTGCTGTTATAGTGAGTTGAATTGGCTTTGTGCTGCAATCAAATGTGCACTGAAGCAAGGACTTGGCAGAAGCATCTGTCCCACAGGGAAGAAACTGGGGGAGGAATGGGAGGAGAGGGCTACCTCTCTTAGCTGCAGCAAGTTGTGAATGTAACCAAAGCCTTAATGTGAAGTTGCAGTTTGAAACTCTACTGCCCATCAGTTAGTTGCTGTGCCTTCTCAGTTTGGGGTTGTCATCCTGCTACCAAAGGCAGTCTTAACAGCAGGAGTGTTTTACTTTGTAGTTCTGTTTGTTTGTAATTCTTAGTGTTTCTGTTGTTTCTATTTAAAAGTAGTTTAGTCTAGTTTGACAGATTTGACACTGAAAGAGGTTTAGGGTGCCTGCATGAATTATGTTCTCCTGTCTAGATGATAAACATACATTCTTCACTTATATTCATCACTTGCATCCAGAACAGGATATCTGCTCTTGATGGGGGAATGAGGAATTACAGCTCCCTTCAGATAGGTAGATTTCACGCAAAGATTAGAAAACTCACAAGGAGACATGGCTGGAAACAGACTTGGGGTGGGGGAGTGGGCTGAAATATGAAAGTACAGTATAACTAGTAGTTTTTTTAAATCACTTCTCTTTCTGAGCTGAAAGACTTAGGGTGTGGCCATTTTGGTTTGATGGAAGACCAAGTGGAAATGAAGGATATGATTACAGACTGGGTAAACTTCAGTGAAGCTGATGGGCAAGATAAGTGTTTAGAAAGTGGTTAAAGTCATTATGAAACCAGGTAGTTGAAATAACAGGGTCGCAACCAACCCAGAATTACATGGTGAGAGCTACATAAAAAAATTAACTATGTGACCAAAGGGATTTTCTGTGGGAACTCATAAAGCAAACACAAAGCATTGAGGTAGTGGTTGCTGGAGTTGCCTATATGTGACATAAGAATCAGTGAAACAAGACAGAGAAAATTGTGACAATTAGGGAAAAATGGCCGGAGGTAGGCAGTAGGAATGTGTCCCTAAGGAGCCAAAAGTAGTAGGAGCTCATGAAGTCATTGCATATGGTACTGACTGAATTTGGATGAGAACCATCAAGCAAAAAGATCTCAACTTTTGTTCTTCCCTTGCTGAAGGTAAAAGGATGCTGTGTTGTATGTAAGCAGATGGGTTTGCATTAAAGATAGACCTGATTCTGTCACCAGTTTCTCCTTTTAATAGAAATAATTTTGGAGACTGAATTTCGGCTATCTTCTGAAGTCCAGAGGGACCGATTTGCAGAGTATCAGAAAATTAAGTGTGAACCTGTTTTGTTTGCTTATTTTTCTGGTAATTTACTTGAGTAGGTCACATGTGTGTCTTGGATCTACATAGTCCTGGATACCTGCTCCAGTGTAACCAATAAAAACAAGCTAAAACCCAATCTAGGTATAGGGTACAAGGTGCCATAAATAGACCTCCAGGGACATATTTCTCCAACCAGGCAGACAGGCGGGGCAACACTGGAGTCTGTTCAGTCTGATGGAAACACTAGCTTCTGAGATCTGCAGGACTAAAATTAGCTACAGAACACTTTTCTATTTTACCATTTTGGTGTTGCTTGTACATTAAATCTGTTGTTTATTGTTATAAACAAGAAGTAAATAAATTGGGTTGAAGGCTTCCTTTTTTTTTTTTTCCTTTTCTTGAAGTGATTTTGAAATCCCTGGTCTTTGGAATGAGAGGTAAATTGAGTCTGGGATGTAAGTGACTGATTATGTGTCCTAGTCAAAAAAAAAATCTCACCAGATACTGCTTTGAGAAAAGAAATGTGAAAAATCTTGTTTGGCTGGTAGTTGGTTTTTTTGCAAGGCTGAGTCCTTGCTAGCATCTTCTAAGTAAGTGCCTATTTCTGATTTAAAGATCTTACAACACAGTTTTCTGAAAAGTGGGATTGTGTCACACGGAATCTAGACTCTAGCTGGAAAATAGCTGACTTCTGTGATGCATCCAAAACAGACTGAAGGCAGTGACGATGTTTCTACTAAAGCCTTGAATCCTGAAGACTCTTATCTGTAAGCCCCTTCATATTTATATGAGCTTGAAGTATGGACCTGTAATACTAGCCTCAGTAATGTTTTGCATCACCACAGCTGTCACTCTCAGGCTGACTTTCCTCAAGTTCTGCTGTGGCTGGCCACTCAAACTGTATCTGAAACCTTATAATTAATTTTCTTTTTTTCCCTGTTCTTAAGTTGAATTGTAGTAGGCTGAAGCTATTTTTCCCCTTATAAAATGATGATCAAAACAAAAACAACTGTTGAAATCTGAGAAACTGTTAGCATTAAAATTTCTCCTTCATTTCTTAACAATCTTTTCTTACAAGTTCCATCTGCCTTGTGATGGACTTGGGGGAACCCTTGTCTGGGAAGATCTTGGGGACTACCTGCAGTCCTAGTTTTCTGTAATAATGTACTACTTATATGTAAAAGTATTTCAGGAATGAAATTTGCTTTCAGAGAACATGTAGACCCTGTGCAGATCTTTGCAGTCTTGACTGCTCTAAAATTCATAGTGGTGGACCTTTGTGAGGTGCTTCCATCTTGACTGACTCAGAGGTCTCAGTAGTCCTGGGTTTATGATTCTGGGTGCCAACTTGCAAATTGCACAAAATTTCAGTGAGAGAAGCTATCTGGGAGCTCACCTGTCTCCTGGCATGAATACATTCCATTCCATTTTATATTAGTAAAATGTTTATGAAGTTTCATTAACATGGTAAGAGCTCCTGCTTCTTTTACAAGAGGTAGGAATTACGAGCAGTCTGCCTTCTATCATTTAATCTACTCTCCCATCTAGTGTTTTTTTTTTCTCATCTGGGTGTAGATAAAATCCAGTAACAGGGGATATTTGTTTTGCAATCAAGACTATCAGGTTTGGAGTCTACACTCCTGGCAGTCACTGGAAAGATTTCTTGTGCATAGAAAATTTATGAACATACACAAATGCTGGGTTCCGTGAGCTAGCCTTAAAAAGTTATCCAAACATTTTGTTCTGATCAAAACACATAATCCTCTGCATCTCTGAGCTATTTATGGTTGGCCTGTCTGTGTCTGTAATGTTGGCAATTGTATGCGTTAAGAAGGCAAAAGAGGCATTAAATGACACGTCCAGTTCATGCAAACAGTTTGTCACAGTTTCTTTCGACCACCTAAAAAAGAAATGCAACAGTGGCATCCTGTGGCCCAAGCTGTCCATGGCAGGTGAGTCTGATGTAGGGCACTGAAGGTCTTCCTGCACTGATTTGTAAATGATTGAGTTATTTCTAAGCTACTTTACAAAAGAAGTCCACAGTATTTCAACACAGTGCATATTTTCAACATGAAGCGCAAAGCTGCTGTCTGCTTTTCAACAGGGGCTTGCCACCATTCTGTTGGCTTATTTTTCTATCAAATACTTTGTGTTTGAGACAGAGATGACTTCTGTTGCCCACTAAGGAGAAAGGGCTTCTGCTTTGCTGTCTTTGTGCTGATGAACATTTTCTCAAAAAAGAGTAATAGAGGAGAGACTGCAAGTGTCCTGTTTTGAACTAATCACAGGTTAGTGCAGCATACTTGGTCTAAAAATGAATGTTTCAGGAAAGTCTGTTGAAGAGAAGACTAATGAGAGTTTTTTTCTCTTGCACCTACATCATCATTGAGTTCTCTCTCCCACACACTGTGTGTGTGCATATTGAGTGTGTGTATTGAATACACCTCTTGAGTTTTTCAAAGTCCTAGCCTTTATTTCTTTAAGTTGGACAGATGGCGATTTGCTTACCTCCTCATCAGCAGATATTGTCAGCTGTGACCACCAGGCTTTCTAAAATCTCACAGGCATGCCAGAAAGCACATTAATGAGGAACATACAGGCTCTCCTGTGGGTTAATAGTTAGGGAAGCTGCTGCTGACCTCATTTTTTCTCTTCTCCTGGTTTTACAGTGACCTCTCCTCTGTCAGAGAGGAGATGTTAAGGTGGTGTCTTTTAAAGCCTTTTCCTTCCTACTTCTTACCTTTGTACATAGAGGAGTAAATGCTATTGAAGACTCAGCATCAGGAAGGAATCAGGGGAAAAATGAAACAACTTTGTTAATTTTAATTTTGCATTTTATTCTATCCAGAAGGCTCTGCATGTTTTGGTTGATCTACCTTGAGAATTGGAAAAATGAAGTAGGGACAAGGATGTCCTATGTGTGTGGAAGAACTTGTAAACATTAAGTTTTCTGTTGTGCAGGAAGGTCACCATGATCCCCTTCTTGGGATGGCTGAAGCAGGGGCCAGGGAAACAAAACCAGCAACAGGCAGGGTCTTAATTGTTGCCTTTAATAATGAGTAAGTACCCTTAAGATTTTTGTGAAATTGCTTAACTGAGCTTGCACCACAGTTTCTTGCTAGTTACAATCCCTGGGCTGCTTCTTAAAACATGCACATCCATGAAAACAAACAAATATTAAGACTGGCTGTGGCTCCGGTGGTGTTAACCCTCTGCTTCTTTTTGTCAGTTAAACTGACAACCAAGATAAGAAGAGCCGGTGTTAGGTATTTCTCTTGCATAACAAACCACTCTTGACAAAAGAAGCAGCCTCCTGTCAAACGAATTTCCTTTACAGCTGCCGAGGGGATTATTTTTAGTTTCATCTGCCACTCTTTAATCATCTAGTTCACTTTTCTCCATTTTTCTCTTTTTCCCCATTCCCAGCAGCTTTGATACCAGGTACTGCTGATAATCTGCAAAGAAGGAAGAGTGCCCTAGGCTCTCAGCCATTTCCTGTTAGCAAGTGTCTGCACCAGGATGCTACCAGCCTCACCACATCCAGCTTGGCTCCAGTGTGTGAAAGGAGACATCTTTCAGATAAAAGCAAACAGACTGCCCTGAAGTAGGCAAGGGATGTCCAAGATGAAAAAGTAATTGAGATAATTTTTTGTCAGGAAAATATTTTAGCTAAGGCTGCATTCAGAAAATGTGCTTTGAGTTGCAGAAGGGGAGCTACAAATATTCAGCATTGAAGCAAAATCACAGGCATACTGCATCAGGCAGCAAACTCTTCATGTACTATTAGCCAAGCAAGGCTGAGCCTAGCTTTCCACTGGAGATAAAATTAAAGTGCCTTGGGAATGATGGTGTTTATTCTGTAGGTCTTGACTCCATGGTACTGGCTGCCTTTCCTTTTGGCCTGTTTGACCAACTGCATGCTTTTAGTCCATTTTGTGGCAGAGTGATTCTCATCTTCTGTCTGAGATGTAAAACAGAAGTCCTGCCTATCTGTATCTATTAGAGATTTTTGTGGTGCTCTTAAGGCTTTGGTTTTTCAGGAAATAACACCACTTTGCTCAGTTGTACATCATAGTTCAGTCAAGTCCATCATCCTCTGCATCATCTTTCTAAAGCCTAATTCACGTGAGTTATATATTCTATACCTTCTCTGCAGTTTGCAAGCACTTCACAGTAACAAGTGACTTTATGCTTATGGTGCTTCTGGAAAGTACAAGTTGCTATAATACATGTTTTATAGCTGGATTTGAGGAGTGCAGAGGCAAAGTTAATAGCCCAAAGTCAAGAGGGAAGCCTCTGGGAGCAAAAAGAATTATGCCTCTGTCACCTGAGTGAATGCAATAGTCCTGAAGTTATCATACTAGCTAACATTTTCCAGGGAAGTGCCACAATTCTCATGGAGAAGAAATCACCAGAAATGGTCAAAAGTTTTACCCATCACTTTTTTCTTATCAAAAATGAGTTTTCATATGATGCAAAATATTTGTTGAGAAAGTAAAATTTGTTTTATTCAAACCGAAATGAGTTAGGTTTCTAATGTAAATGTTCCATTCAATCTCTTTTTCCCCAGTGGAAAAGAAATGAAGAAAATCTTCTGGGGAGGAAAGCAAAATTTTTTCTGTTGAGAGAAAACTAACAACTATATTGCATCTTTTCTTCAGTCTTTCCCCTCTCTAGTCTTAGTCTTTTTGTCTTCTAAGTTTAACTAACTAGTGTAAGAGTGACCAGTCTCCTCAACCTTAAAAAATGTGCACTAGCACTTTGAACAGCACTCCTTAGCCAAGTGAAGATAGAGACAGTGAGTTTGGAGAGGTCTTCTGGCTGATGACAGCAGCTCCTTAGGTTTTTGGCTGCTTTACTGCCTGATAGGATTCAACAGGGATCTACCTAGCATTTTTTGCTGGTTCACCTCATTTCTCCGCTTGGGTTTGGATTGCACAGTACCACCCACATCTGTGCACCCATGCTGGGAGTCACATGGTCTCTGCATAGCAGAGTCTCAGTCTCTGCATAGCAGAATTATTTGCATGCTTCTCATGTGTTGCTTACCCTTGCTCTGGTATACACCACTGTGCAGCTTACATAAAACTGGTCATACTTTTCCTATTTATTCCATTGTTTTTAACAGTGTAACATTTTTGGTTTAGCTTTCCTTACCAGGACATTGGTGAGCATCCATTTCTGGTTTTTCTCTTTTCAAGACCCTGAATTAGATTTTAATTTAGGATCTGGAAATGGGGAAAGTACTAAAAGCAAGGTTGATTTTGTGTTTTTCAAGATGTTTAGAATTCTGCCAGAGAGCTGTCAGTTTAGTGATGGCTTGTGACATATCAAAGCAGACAAGCAAGGGTTCATAATAATTCAAGATCCGTTGAAAACAAGATTGAAACATGGCTAGCAGTGAGGGCTTTTTAAAGAGAAAATTATTATTGTGAATGTTGAGACTTGTAAGTGCATTTCAGCTCTTGCCATGGGAAGAACCTGTCATTTTAATTTCATGTGCATCCTCTGGATTTTGCCTCTCTTACTCAGATTTTCAATACTTTTATCCCAGTTCATCTGTCACATCTCTTGCCCAAGTCCCTGGTGGGGACACCACCCTTATATGCCTGCACACATGGACTTCCAGTTTCTGCCACCTGTGCCTGTGGAACCTTTCTTTCAGGCATTTATCCCCTTGATCAGTAGTCCAATTCCCTGCCACTGCAGGAATTTGTTGTTCTACAAAAAAGGAGCAATTGTATCTTCTCCCAGATCAGTGGTATAAGAAGTAGCAAGAAGCTTCTTGGTGGAGAGGCTAGAAAAAAATCATTTAGGTTCCACAAGGTGAAGAAGGTCTGACCTTCAAAATTTCTCAGAGCATGTTAAGAGGTTTAGGGCAAAGACATCAGGAAGAAATGAGAACTCTGCTTTCAAAATGGCTGTGAAATGAGAAAACCAAAATAAAAAGCAAATTTTCCTCTTGCATTATGTAAAGGGCCTCTATGTTGAAGACATCACCTGCTGAATGCATATAAGAAGTCAGCAGCAATGATTGAACTCAATTAATCTTATTCTTGAGCCCATGATAGCATGTGTGGATTTTTGAAACAAAGTGATGGTGGGCAAGCCAGAGAGGAAAATTAAATAAAAAAGATTTACAAGTGAACGCTCATACCACCATCACCTAAGCAATACTGTAATACAGAAACTGGGTCAAAGATACTCTTCCCCCTCCATGCTGTCAAAGTTATTTGAGTGTCTATTGAAGCCCTCACAATAGAAAAGTTTGGCTTCTGCATTCACTAAGCAAAAGTGATTCTTGTATCTTGGTTCAGAAAAATCTGCTGTCAATTTTCCATGCAAGTACAATGTGGTAGTTCAGCTGATCCCTGAAAGACGATTTCATGGTGATTTGCTTTTAGTTTAATAAGGCATTACTGGTTTTATTTAGCATTTCTAAATTGACACTCTGAATCTGTGTTTAGAAGTCTTGAACACCTCTCTTGCCTATGTTAGTTTTTGGAGCTACACTGGCAGTCTTCATTCAAAGTTCAAAAGATTGTTCTAAGTCTCTTGAGTTGTCACTGGCTCTGTTGTCTTACTATAAATCTAAGTTAATTTTTTCTTTTGCTTCTAGGATAATTGCATTAAAATATCTGGGAAATATGGCTTGAATAGATTCAAACATAGCACTCTTCTGGACTCTTCACACTGCCCATTTTAATACCATATCTGAGTCTTTCATTCTTGTTTACAGCTGTCCCACTAGCAGTCAGCCTTGTGGTGTGCTCTGTCTTCTCTGGGTTTTTTTTGTCTTGCTTTTTTTGTTTCTTTCAGGGTGTCCCAGTGGTTCTACCTTGTCCTGAAAAGAAAAACAAGCTACATTTCCTTCTCAAAAAGATGGTCTGCACAGGTTGCCAGGTTTCACAGAACCTGAAAGTTAGGCTATGAGGAATGACATTGTTTGGCAGTGGTCGTAACAACTTACTCCGAAGGAGACATGGGTGAAGTGAAATAGCAGGGTCTGGAGTTTGAACCTTTTTTCTAATATTCAATTAACACACTCGCTATTTTTACTTCCCCTCTCTGCTACCCTCAGCATGCACTTTCACAGAGTGAGCACATGCTCTCTCACACTTTTTTCTCCTTATGTAAAATGTAATTTGTTTCTTGAAAATTGCCTGACTTGATGGACAGTGTTGTCTGGACGTGTCTGAGGGACCTAGAAGGCCACAGAGCCAAGGTGGCTGTCTGTGCCATGGATGCAGGGAGTTGCATACCTTAAGTAGTTGTAACATAGTGTGTTGAGACATGCTTGGGGGTGACAAAGGAGGAGGAGGAGAAGGAATGTTATTTCCTTGTTTCTTCCATAGTTTAGTCGACTTCCTGGATGACTACTTGTTGTTATCAAGCAACAGTGAGAACCGTTCTGTTTCTTTGTCTTGTTGTGCATTAAAAAAAGCAAAACAGAAATAAGATACCCCAGGTTTTGTGTTAGTTTCGAAAGTGAGTATGTCTTGAACTACCTTTCTTGAACTACCTTTCTTGAACAGGCTCACAGTTATCTATCTCTACTATCACAACTATCCTCTCTACCCAAAAGAAGAAATACAAATTCTTGCCATTCCACTTCATTGCCCAAGTTTTGGGAGAAACTGAAGGAAAGCCATTTGCACCCTACAGTTGTATGGCAGAATGACTTCTTGTTACCAAGGCTAATCACTTTCCAGTCCTGTCTCTGACAAATACTTTGCCTGTAATAAATTCAGTGCATATGGCATAGTGTTTTGACAGGACAATATTTCTTAATAATTTAGTAGCATCACACACACACAAAAGGAGTTATAATTAGCTCTCGTCCCTAAAGTTGGAAGAGCTTTTCAGTTCACTGGAGGCTGCTGGCCAATTCTCTGATCTAATTGGATGAAGTTCCTGCTTTCTCCCATTTGTATGACATCTGCTTTTATACAAACTCACTAAGTGCAGCTGTACTCAAAGTTTATAATAACAGCCCAGTGAAGACTAGGCAGAAGTTTAATAGCCATTCTGGTTTTTTTCATCTAATCTCAATCCATTTTGGTGGCTGATGTGTGCCCAAACATCTTTGCCTAGCACCTAATTCTCCCCCCTCCAGTGTTTTACTATGAATTATCTTAATAATTATAAACCAGACAAATTGCATAGGATTCCTCTGTCTGTTTTGAAACTGGAGAGTTTACAGATTGCTTTCAGGAAGATGGATTTAAACCAATTACTTGTTTTTGTGAGGCATACAGAAGTGATTTTTTTCCCTTCATTGTAAAGCTGGCATTAAGGTGCAACCATATAATTGCTATACTATTCTTTAAATCTTCAGAGGCTTAATGCTGATTGTACAGGTAGAACAGCAGCACCATAGTTAACATTATATTAAGCTTTTGCATTTAGATGGAATTTTGGCAAAATAAATGTTTACATTTTAATAAACCGCTTTTGGCAGTATGACTGCTTTTTTCGAATTTTTTTTTGTCTGTGATTTTGAATTTCTCCTTAGTAGAGTATATGTATTAATTGGCAGTCTTCATTTGCCAGAACTTGAATTTGTGTTACTGTATTGCCTACATATATTCAAATCACATTTACAAACCACATACTTCCTGCAATACAGACATATCAGTTTTAGAAGTGATATTATAACTTCCATGGAGGTTTTTCTTCCACTGGAGAACTATTCCAAGGTTTCCTGGGGAACTTCCAGCTGTACAATTTCCTTCCCTTACCATGCATGTTCCATCTTCCCACCAGATGAGGTCAAGGAGGATGGAAAACAGAGGGAAACTCAGGGAAAAAGTTGTCTCACAACACTGATTGTTTCATGAGGGCACTTGCCTGTGACAGTAAATGTTCTCTATATAGCCTGGTGGTAGGGAGACCCATCTGACAGTAAGCAGGACATTCTTCAGTGCTGGGGTTTTAAGTTACAGCTGTGTATGTCTGCAGTGCAAAAGAGGGGAGACAGCAAAGGAACAGAGTGATACACTGGTGGAGGGATTCAAAGTGACTCCCTCCTAAGCCAAATTTCAATAATGAAGAAAAATTCCTTCTGCTGGTGCTTCACCTCCTAGCATCAATATTCCCTTCAAGTTGTAGTGCTCTTCTGGCTCTGAAGATCACCAAAGGCTTGACTCTTACAAAGTTCACAACACTCCTAGCTCTGTCTAGGATTTAAAGATGCAAATGTCTTGCAAAATGCAAAGCCCAATATGAGTAGGGGGGACTCGTGAGCAGGGAGGACCTACTGAATCCCACTTGAACTTGCTCTACCTTATAGTTAAGTAATCATAAAGAGCTACTGGAGTTGAGTGGTTTGTTTCTGTTGCTGTGAGAGTATGAAAAATGAGCAGTGTTGTAACCAAGTCCCTGGTTATTGCTGTCAGTAGATCTTTATGGCAAAGTTTGCATGTGTAGGTTGATTATCAGTCTTAATGATGACACAAACAGGGGGTTTAACTGATTGTTCTAATATAAAATGTAATCTCAGCATGAGTCACAAGTAGTTTTGAGTGGTAAATCTACTCAAAAAATGACATCTGCTAACACCTTTGTTTTCAGATAGTTGGCTCCATCTGTAGACATATTCTACCATGTGCTCAGCTCCTATTTAGACAAATTATGAAATATGGGCATTCTTCTTGTATAGGGTTCAACCTCTTGTTGAAGGTCGCTCTCAAACCATTCTCTTATTCTATGAAATACTGTGCAGTTTGAATGTTGTAAGCACACTCAAACAGACAAGTAGAGGTATGTGTTGTCACACAATTATCTTGGAGGATTGAACCCCAGAAGAGAGCACAAGGCTTCTTGACAAGTGAGCTGTTTGCAGGTTTTTTTGAGTAAGCTTTTAGTAAGTCAGGGATGATTATTTCCACTGCAGCAATAATGTGTAATCTAGATTTTTGTCCATTTAGTACTGAACACAGCTTTTTTCTCCTTTCACAATTTCTGAGGTAGTTGCCCCAACAAAGGCAAAGGTATCAAAGCTGTCTGTCAAAGCTGTTGCCACCCCAGTGTGAATGAGTAACTTCACAGCCTCAGCTCAGTCAGTGGTCAGTAATAGACTGCATTCATTAACCTTTTGTGTGCTTGCATCATATATGTTTGTCAGTTCATGTGTATAAGACGTGAATGTTATTGTATTTCAGTGGAACAACACATTCAAATTTAGAATTCACAATACTTGACCAGAAGAGCAGTTTTTGAAGGAATATGAAGTAGTTGCATGGAATGTGTTTACTTCAATACATTACACAAAGTGCTGCTCCACTGTCACCCCTGCTGGGTCATATCAACCAAATTTTTTTTCCTCCCTACTGTAAGTTAACTTTCTGGCACAGAGCTTTATGGTGAACAAGACAAAGCCTGTTTGTGCCATTCTAGCTAAGTGATGCTGGATCAGGTGTCATTCATCCCCCTACAGCCTGAGTAAACACTTAGCATGGGCTATGGCTGCTTTGACAGAAATGGCAGCAGGTGTCTCTTCATAATCTGGATGAAACCATCTCAGTTTACTGGTTTAGCAATGCAGAGCCCACCATGGCATGGCCCAAGATACACACATTGGACATTATTGTTAATAAGATACTACTAATAATCCACATATATTACACCTTATCGGCTGAAGAGTCTTTAGTGTTTCTAGGGAGGTGAGAATATTAATATTCTGAAAGCACAGCTGGGGTAAGGGAAAAGTTTACTTAATGGATATATTGAGGACCAGTAATCTTTTTAGAGTGGGAATGTACAGGTGAGGAGAGATTTAAACCTGCATGAAACTCCAAATTATCTCAAGAAAATTACAAACTAAGGCATTGGACAGTGTCTCTAACCATGTAGGCAGGTAAGTGTCTGTAGCTTGCCAGGTGGACAAGCTACAGGGCAGGAGGTTCCTTTTGTGTTTCATCTCCAAATAAACAGATTGGCTGGCTTTTAATTCTGTCACCTGTAGCTTTATAAAGCTTTGCACCAGTACTGTCTGCTCCAGGTGCACATTTGTATCTGCATGACCAGGACGCTGTTGGAGTGCAGATTTCAAAGCTTCTCACAATAGTTGAGGCCTTGCATTCCCACCATTGTGGTCATGCTTGTAGTGGGTTCTGGAGGACACGTGTGGAAGAGGGCACACTAATACATTTCTCCAGGATATCCAAAAGGCAACTCGGGACATTTAAAATGAGTTGCACAGGTCAGTACCAGAATAGGTATACTCATCGGAGAAGAGGAGGCATCTTCTGGTTGAATTAATCCAGAAACAGTTTTGAGTATATGCCAAGACAGCAAGAAGCATTCCTTTACCTTTGAGAAGTCCTGAAAAAATTTAGTGATGGTTTTTAGTGACTTGCATATTTATGTCTTTGAGGTTTTAGACAGCCAATCTGAACATCTTCAGTACTTGTGCTCAATTGTAGCAGATTGTGGTAAACTACAGACTATGATGGGATGCTTCAAGAGCTGCTTTGTTGTTTGTTCATCTGTGCAAGTCAGTTTCTTGCAGTGCACAAATCTTGACTACTTGGTCCTTTCCCCTGAGTAAAATGGCCTCAGCGGCAGTTTCTGATACCAAAACATTACTTACAAGCTGGTGGCTAATTAGGCATCAGACGTTTCTTGAAACTTAAATGGCATGCAGTTGTTATCTGGCCATTCATATTGGAATATTATCACTAAATGTTTAATAAGCTAGAGGGACAAAAGCAGGCACTATAGGTACTACAGGAATGAGAGCCTGTCTCAGCAAAGGGACTACAACACACTGCCTGCAGTGCAGCTTCTGCAGAGACTTCCAGTGCTTGAAACCATTCAAGTACATTTTCAGAATGGAGCTTTCTGGTTTTGGCGCAGCAAAAGGTGTTTTAGGGGTGCTCCCACGTAACTTTCAGATGGCCAAAGCCCACCTTAGTTATCAGGTCTAATGTTCGTTTTTTCTTTATCTGGACCCCTTCTCTCCTCCCTTGATGTGCTTGATCCAGTGGAAAGGTAGGCATTACATGGGTACTGATCTGTTAGCTCTTTAGAAAAACTGGAGTCATCTGACTGGACAGGAAGAAGAGAACCACTGAACTGATTTACCTGCTTTTGCTGAACTTGGTTTGTCTCCCTAGGGAAACTTAATCTCACCTTCTTTTGCTAGGTTTTATCTAGAAAAAGGACAGTGCTGAGGCTACTTTCCTTTAAAATCTTTTCTTCTTTTTTCAGTCTCACAGAATAAGGTGGGTAGGGTATGTCAGTACTCGCAGAATTTCAAATTTGCTTACCATCTGCCTTGCAAAGAATTTAGTAACCTTGGTCTCTGTTGGATGGCTTAACCCCAGAGCCCAGAGTCTATTAGTTGTGTTCTGCTGCTGCTTCTTTTAGTTTAAGGTGGAGTTCCTCCACCTTCTCTGTCTTCAGGGACACAGACAGAGGAGTAGATGTTTTGAACATGTGTCTGAGTTGTCCTTGAAAGGCATGTAACTACCAACTTCAGGCACTCACAACAAGTGCATCCATGACAGCTGTCGTGGTTTAACCTCAGCTGGCAGCTAAACACCATGCAGCTGCTTGCCCACTGAGCTCCCACACCCCCCGTGCACCCAGTGGGATGGAAAGGAGAATTGAGGAAACAAGGTGAAATCCTGTGAGTTAAGTACAGTTTAACAGAATAACACAGAGACAAAACAATAGTAAATAACGATAATACTAATGAAATCATATATAAAGCAAGTGATATAAACTGCGAGTTCTACCAGAACCAGGAGTCTACCTTCTCCATGTAGTAACATGCTGAAATCACAACACCCTTTCCCTGGGCCACCCCTCCCCTTATATAGTGGCTGTAATGTCAGTATGGTATCAAATAGCCCATTGACCAGTTCCCTTGTTTCTTCTGTGGGCTGTGGACCCTCTCAGCTGCTTGTGAACATTAATTCTATCGTAGACAAGCCTAGGACACAGCACAGTGCACATGCTAAGAATGCAAAACCCACTCAAAAAGCTGGGCATATTTTTAAGGCAGTTAAATACTCATTGCCTGAGCTCATTTAGCTACGTTCGATATGAACTAAAGTCACAGAAGGTATGTGGCAACAACTGCAATTTGAGGGCCAGTTAATATAAGCCTTTAAAGGGAGTAAAATACCTATGTATCTGCTGGAAACCAACCATAACTGTAACAAACCTTCAACAGTAACAAAAATACTTCTTTTTCCCGTGTTGAAATTTGCTAATATGCTTTTCCCAGCTCTTTCTACAAGGACAAGAAGTAGTTTTAGCACATGAATTGAAGAGTCTTGCTGCACTTTCCAGAAGACATCAGATGTATGGGACAGCAGAATGGGTGACACTGTCCTTGGGTCTGAAAGCATAAGGTACACCTGTGGACTTTATTACACACAGCAGTTTACCAAATCTGGGGTTACTGCATGTCAAAGCACAGAGAGAGACCTTTGAGGAAGTCTGGCAAATACTAGCGAATATTGAACAGAACGTGTTAATAGAACTATCAGGAAGGAAATGTTATGTTTCATTTATGGGACTACACTCAGAAAGTTTGGGTATTTTTTTATCAACGAATCCTAAACAATGCAAACACAATGCAAGTAACTCACAGTGTGCTTTATTATTTTTTCACAATATTAACTACACAGACATGGAAGGTTTAATGGCAGCATGTTCTTGTAACATTTTAAAGACAAAGAACAACATAATCATATTAACTGATGATAAACTGACAAACTACATTATCACACATACATCATCCAAAGGTACTGGATAAATGATACCTGGTTATGTACATTTATGCTGGTGATAATTAAAATTCAAATATTCAGAAGAAGAACATATGCTATTTAAATTATAAAAATATACAGATTTTGTGTGGAATTCTTTATGCTGTATAATTTTTTGAAAAAGATTTCATTGTGTGATGAAGCTGCATTAATGTAATATAGGAATGTGATTTAAACCAAATACAGATTAAATTAGCTCTTTGTCTTCCTTATATTTAGCCTTCTTTTAAAGAGAGATAGGAATGAAAAACAAAGCTGAATTTTTGCCATGAGAAATAATTTTTATCCTCATAAATCATAAGACATTTCATTTTTCTTGTAATACTGAGCTATAAACTCATAATACAAATGAATCATTTTGCCTGCTTGCTTAAGAATAAAGTGAGGAAAAAAAAAAAAAGATAGGTTTTGAAGATGCTACTTGCACTATACTTTTTATCAATAGGACTTCTAGGTTTGTGGAGTACAGGTGTACAGTAAGCAGTGTCATGCTTAGGGGTCAAAGCATGCCATATAGCTGACTCCCATTGCCTCAGCTTGGGACTCTGCATGCATGCATGCATGGAGGTACTGGGTCTGTATTCTTTGACATCACCTTCATGTTTCCTTTGCACATCTGGTTTCAGCAAAACATTTTTATGTCATAATTGTTCCTTATTAGTGCAACCCTACACAGGCTGTGTAATCTCCAATCACAACAGCAATCAATGAGCTTTAATAGTGATTGGGTAATCTTACAGTAATTTACAATTTATTTTGTAATTGAAAATTTTTGTAATTGTATTCACATAGTGCACACATTTGTAGCTGGTTTTAGTTAAAAGTTATTTTCAGACCGTCTTGGGTGAACTCATTCATCATACAAAACTCAAGATTTTCTTACATACCAATGTCGTTCTCCGTATCTTCCCTTTCCTATCTTCCCTTTTCCTATATTCTGTGTTAGCTTGACAGCCCCATTACTCATGTGGTGGATCCAGTGCTTGTTCTATTAAGAAATGTCCTCTGTTTCAGCTCTGATTTCAGAATACTTAACTTGCAGATTTTTTTCCTCGTTTTTTTTTCATCTGTTCCTAAGCTACTGATCTCTAACAGATCAGTATCTTACAGGGCTTTTTTTTTTTTACAGAAGCATTTCATTACTTTCTTACTAAATGAAGTGAAAAAGAATTAATGACAAATAAATTGAATACAGCAAAATCAAACATTTTTGTTACGTTCCTACAGATTTCCTGTTTTGCTAAGGACTGCCTTCAGAATTAACATAATTTTAGGGTGAAGAATAATTGTGAGGTCTCTGTAATTTTTTACTCTGTTCTTATATCGCCCATTTACAAGGGAAAGGGAGAGATGAGCAAATTCCAGGTAACAGTCATCTTAACCAAGAAGATATTTCAGTGATCTCTTTGTTTCCCTCCACTTCTTGACCTCTTTCTTTGTCCTCTGATCTTCCACACTTAGCCAACTTCAGAAGTGTCCCTTTTTTTTTTCTTTTACAACTTCGATATGATGGGAGTGGTCAGCTGTGTCTTCACACAGTGACAGAGGAGGGACATGAACTGAAGAATAGCATCAAAGTCTATAAGGCATTTTGTGGGGAAAAAATTCTTACATGAAAGCGTAATGAAGAATAGGAAAGATGGGAATTATTGCAAAATAAATGCAGGAGCGAGAGGAGATGATTTTAGTAAAGTTCAAGCTTTTATATACATTCAATGTTTCTAATATGTTTCTTAATAAATGTATTATCAACTATTATTATATCTAATGCAGCCACAATACTGTACTAATCTGCAGTCAGGATGGGAAAACTCCACTAGCTCTTTAATAAAATAAAATCATCAACAGTTATCATAATTCTTCTTTTTGCCTGGTATTAACTAACACACTGGGAAGTCCAGTGAGTACACACAACAGAACATAAAATCCTCAGTATTTATTTAAATGTGTACAATGTGTCTTCATATTATTTCTAAAGCAGCTTTGAAAAACTTTCGGCATAGGAAGATATTAAAAAATAAAACGCATTTGAATTATCCTGGTAGTATAGCAGCACTGAAATTGATAGTAACTCTTTTCCTGCTTTTGTCAACGTAAACCTTTAATAAAATAAGCAATATTGAAACAATTTGAGGTGTAATATTTCAGAAACTTTAATGGGCAAATGGGCATAGATTGAAATGAAGACTAGATTGTGAAACATTAGCTTGATACCTGGCCAACTCCAGTTGTGATATTGGCTTCAGACAAATTCAACACGGAAGCTGAAAAAAACCCCAAACCCCACACTTAGTCCACAATATTCAGTTGCTCCTGTTTAAAATATTTTTCATACAAACCCTACATAAGCATGCCCACTTCTAACAGAAGCACTCTGAAAACATTGTGGTGCTTTTGTTTGATGGCGGAATTTTAAACTTTTATTTAATCAAGCACAGTTCACATTTTTGTGTTCTTAGAAACATTTCCTATCTATGTTTCTATAAAATTAGAAGTAAGTTCAAATTTTAAATGTAAGATCACTCCATCTTTGCTCGTACAAAGTGTAGTTGCCACGACTCAATAGCAGTAAAAATGCTGAGATGTACAACTCTTAAAAATAAAACAAAACAACACAACAAAAAAAAGCAGCTTTGAAGACACAACATAAATGCAGCCTTAACATTGAACATTTTACATTCCCAAGTTAATGGAGATATTATGCATATAATGCCACAAAGTTATTAAACTGAAATCTTGAGGTTGAAACTACAGTTTATTCACTGTACTTTTTCACCATTAAAGCACTTATGTATTGTACGGTACATTTTATCCAGAGCTTTGCAACCTTTTCTTTTTATGTCTGGACATCCATTTACCCACAAATCCCAGATTTCAAAAGTTTCATAGAAAAAATAGGAGTGCTTGACTTAAACTTACTTGAAGCTGGACATTTTCATGCCTCAGAGCAGCCCACGGTTTCTTCAGGCTCTTTGGCACTGTTGGGACAGCTGGACTACTCTGAGCACACAGAATGCCCCACTTTAAAATGCATTGACACATCTTATTTCAGAACACAGGCCTGTTTAGAAAACTGTATACTGAGTACTCTGCATTAATTTTACTTGAGTTACATTTTGTAATGTGAGCTGATGACTTCACTCCCCCATCCCTCCTTTTTCTTCCAGCCTATTTTCACTTGAAACGACAGCAGGCACCTGCATGATCGAGGTGTCAGACAGTCTCTGTCCAGAGAGAGGATTTGGAGTTTCTTCATCATCTTTTCTTCTGTAGACAGTCTTAGGACATTATTATCATGAAACAATTTTGAGGGCAAGGGGCAAGAGGATAAAGCTCACTTTATTTTCCTGTTATGAAAATGAATTTGATTTTGGTGTCCAGTTTGATAAACACAGATAGTCAACTAATTTGTAACTTAGCAGAGGTCTGCTTCTTGCCAAATAAAATTAAGATCTTTTTCAACTTCGAGGGACGTAGAGACCACATCTAATTGGTTTCAAACCCCTGGAGGAATGCAGTAAGTGAACAGGACTAGTTGCAGATATGAGCCCACTGAAGTGGGACACAGGTCAGGTCTTCTGACTCCAGCTCTGCTCTTTTGAAGCAGGCACTTAAGGTCACCTCATGTTTCTGTGTCAGTAGCCACAAAAAAAATGCTTTACTGCTTAGAAAATCATTGGAATGGCAATTTCCTGCAAGTCCCAAAGATTTAACTTCACACTTCTATTAAAAAAAAGTATTTGAGTTGACATGTATTAGAGTATCATGATTACAATGTCATGGCACAACTGGTAACTTGAAAACACCTGTTTACAAGGCACAGGCAATCATATTTCCAACTGTTCTGTAGGGATAGCAGGTGTCCTTCAAGAACGAACAGTCTTGACTCCACATATGTACCATGTTGAATTGTTTAGTCCATTGGTTCTTGACAGCAGGACTGGGCAAGAACTTTGTTCATGCTGACCTTGTCTTTCAGATCCCTCATAGACATCCAGAAAATGCAGGGAAAATCAACACAATTATGCAGCCTTTAACAGCTCAACTAACTGTCTTCATAAGTGTAAGCAGGTAGTTCTTTGTCAGTGTATTTGCTCTTCAGAGATAAAATAATCCAGCCATCTGCATTAATTAAAAAAACCCAACAATCTAAAAGACTTCGGGGCTCATTAAAGTTAAGCATAACAACATGACGTGATTACAGATACAATTTGCAGAGTTTCTGAAAATAGCAGGTTAAAATGTAAATATCTTTTAATAAATAATTTTCTGGCATTGTAAAAATAAATCATATTTCCTTTGGCAGTAATAGCTGATTTAATATTTAGCTGGGAAGTTGTTTTGCTCATAAAATATCATTGTATTACAGAAAAAAAAAGAATTATTTGGTTTTTTTGAAGGACTTCTGTAATCCACAGTAAACTGGATGACTCTACTTATGTCCGAGATAAGCGCCAATAGTGATGCAAGCTCCCACCAGAACCAGACTCAGGATAGTCTTCAGAGAAATCCAGGAGAAATCAAACAAAGGCCTCATACTGTTGCCATACAACTCCACGAAGGCATCCTAGAAAGGGAAATAATGGAATATCAGAATTGCAGTACCTTTTTCAGATGGGGAGGACAACTTCTTCATGCACAATGGTTATCCAGCAATCACACCGGCACAAAAAAAAGCCCCACAAACCTAACAATATAGTAATTTGGGAGCTATATTTTTGTGCAGTGCTTAGCACAAAGCTCTCCTGCCTATTTCTTTACAAACATTGCTGTAATTACTTATGGTCATGCCTTCTGCTTTAGGCATGCCCAGTCTAACAGAAAATAAAGAAGCAGCATTTTTAAATACCAGTACCACCATTTTGGCTCACGAATGTTGTATATCCAAACATATGCAAGAGGAGGTAGATGGACCTCCATTGTCCAAACCTTTCATTTCCACTGGACATGGGACATATTGCTGGTTCACTTCGCTGAAAACAAAGCAGTATTTATTTGGTTCCATTGGGATGGGTTCAGAAGACTACATGCAGTAGCCACAGCTGTTTCTGAAGCTGTTAGGGTTGTGTTATACCCTTGATGGTCTTTCACTCCTTGGTCCTGCTAATCATGCCTTGGATGTGGCTGTAGGGTCCATTGGGCCTACCAGCTGATCTGACAGTCCTGCCTAAAAAAGAGGTGTCTTGCCATAGGATCGTCTTGTCAGTCTGACTTGCCCACCAGCCTGCAGCCAAGACATTCAGCTAGAGGAAGAGAGGAAGCATACAGTGATGCCACTTCTCATGATGCCCACAAGTCACCTGGTGTGAGCTGTAGCGGGAGTCCTCTCACACTACAGCCCAAAACAGCCCAAAACACCCTGGATGTCTTCTTCAAGCTGCAGTTCTCCATGTATGGAGTGCTGTTTTATAAAGCTGCTATAGGAGGTGTATATAGGCACCAAATAGAAAGGCTGTTTAAGTAGCAAAGATAAAGATTTTGTGACTCAGAAATACTGGTTTGACTGGGCTAGTGATCCAATTGTCATACTGTGCATGTAAGTCCTTTCTTTCAGGCTGCAACTCCTAACAAACATGAAGCTTCAGAACGTTCCTGAGAGATATATAAATCATACTGTGTGGCATGAAAATAGTAAATAGCAAAGCTGACTGACAATGTGACAAAATAACATCATTTAGTTCAACTCTTTTATTGTGTAGCCAACCAAGGTCTGCTTCCAAAGTATTGAGATAAACCCATGAAATATCTAACTAATGTGTGGGGCTTTGTATCTACCTTTATTATTCTAGACCTCCCATTTTTGCTAGAAGTTAACATTCTCTACTTATGTTATCATGCCCTTAGCTGTTTTGTAATGTTACTTATATGAGGAGGTAATCTCCCTTCTAAAAATGTATATTTGTTACGGTTTACAGCAGGAATTAAGGAAAGAAAGAGCTCCATTATTTATATGAACCCTCCAGACAAGTTAATTTTCCATAAATTATGTAGTTAAATTAGCCTCCATCGTTAGTCATCTCTAGTTATTGTCAGAATAAGAGCATTTGTGGTTTTACCACGAGAGGGCATGTAAGGTTTTTTAATATTTTGCCATTTTGATGCCCGTTCACTAGACATTGAGTGAGAGTCAAATAAGTAACAGGTATTTACTTCCAAAATAAGTTATTACATTAATATTGATGCATATTGTAGGTAAGAGTGGGTGCCAGTAGATAAGGGTCAGTAAGATTAGCTAAAGGCTTTGGCCAATAGATTGACCTGAAAATATGTCTGCCTCCTGCTATTTCTCAATAGAGAAATAGAGTGCCTCCAGGCAACCATTTTCAAACTTGGGTTTCTAAAGGTATATTCTTAAATGAAAGCAGCTTAAACTCTGGGGGAAATGTTTTAATGCAACCTCTTCCTTCCAGAAAAAATTTTTGCTTAGATGCCTGGTTTTTGAAAAGGACATTTTCAAACTCTGGCCTTAATATTATGCAGTACTGTTGCAGAGCTGAAAAAGCACACTAGCACACTGTTTGCTGTGTAGCTCTTTGGAAAGGTACTTTTATTTCTCCTTAAGGCTATGAAGTAACACAATATCCTAGAAAGTTACATACTGGGGTAAATTCTGTTCTCACCAGTGTAAACCCACTGACTTCTCTGTATAGGGAGTTTAAGATCAGGCCTTATAAAAATATAGCAATGGTAAAATTCAACATTTAGTGATATTATTATGGGTAGAAAAGAGAGGAAATAATAATAATAATAAAAAACCAAAACAGGAAAAACAACAACCCAACCTTGGAAATTCAAGTCATGTGAAAACATATTAATGTTAAAATCTTCATCATTTCTTTCTGTGGGGAAGGTCTCACTTCTGTATATTAATGACAGCTGATGCATACATAGTGCCAATATCAAAATGAGCATATTTTTTGCCTCACTTCTATCCCAGTTTAGGAACATTTCTCCTGTTTTGTCTGGGAAATGATTTCTAATGATTCAGTGTGGCTCCTGGTATTGGGTATGAGGATGGATAGAAGGTTACAGTAAAACGAAGACAAGGCAAAAGTATGGCATAACCTATGGCTCAAAAGAGGAATATTAACAAAAAATGTGCTGCATGCAGTACTTTATCATCCAAGATTAGTACAACAATAACATGAACCCAACCTAATAATGTCTGCACTATTTATTGCAAGTAGCTCTTTATGATCGTTCCCCCTTCCCCTTCTCAAACATCCTGATTAGGCCTATTTCCGAAGCTTGTTTGAACAGCCTGTCACTATTTGTTTAAGTTTCAAATCTGTTTTAAATAAACACATGTCCATTTTATGCACTAAAACAAGGGGGGGGGGGGGGGGGAGAGGGGGAAAGTATGACCCATTGCTGAAAACTATTTTAGCACAAACAGAACCCTAAGCAGAATTTCAACTGTTTCATAAGATTTGTCTCCTTCTGTGTTTGTCACTGGATTTTTGGTGCCTAAACTGGTCTGTTTAAAATAAGAGAATCTCCACTAAAACAAGTAAGATTAGGAAAATTGCTTGAAACACTAGCTGTCTTTTGAAAAGCACTCTTTATAATGAAAGCAAGGGTCCTCGTCAAATAGACTGAGGCAAGTTCTTGCTTGGTCAGCCTTTCTGGAATTCTTACACAATTGTAAAGAAAATGTTTGCAGGCCTTGCTTTTAATAACTACTTATTCAAAATTTCACAAAAAGGTTTATCTTGGATGTCAAATTTTATCAAGATAGTTACAAAATATATGGAAAAGAACTCATGATTCAGCACTCTAAGTTTTTAAAAAGTAATTTCTTAAGAACATTTTATTGTCAGTCCATTTGTTTACTATGCATCTTTACATTGACTGTTTCTGTGATGCAAGAAAGGTAGAAGTGGTGAAGGGAAAGATGCTCTGCCTAAACTCCTCTTAGCACCAAAGCACCTGAGATGCCTACCTCACCTACCTGGGCTTGATTGGCAGGCCAGGAAGATTGCCCTGAGGGCACCCCTCACTGCCATCTTGCCTGTTGAATTATATGCAGGGAGGACATAGCATGTTCCTGTCCGGAGTTCCTGGGATTTCCAGGGACCTCAGGGCAAAATGGAATTTGTCACTCTTAGAGAATTAGGAGGCATAATAGTGCACTGAGTCAGTGCAGTCTCAAAACAAAGCATCCAGATCACACTAGCCCAGCTCTTCCACTGCCCCAAATTTGGGAGCTTTAATTTAAGAAACAAATGTCATCTGTAATTACACAGTCATTCTTTGCTTGTGCACTGAGCTGAGTTTGTTCATTTTCAGTGCCTTTGCAACTCAGCCTTTACCCCTGCTAGAGAGGCAAGGCATAGGTTCAGAGAAGTACAGAAAACTACATGCTTTCCCACAGGCTGCACCTAGCGAAGCATTACAGATCTGACTGCTCCTTACTAAAAATATCGAGGGAGAAGGCAGTTTCAGGCTGGCATTTCTTACCGAGGGGTCAGTAAGGAAAGCAAACATGAGGAAGTAAGGGCTTCCTTTTTCTACCTGAATCAAACAGCTGGTGAGGAAGTGACTTTATTTCCCTTGTTATCACTGTGTTGGCAGGATATCCTCTTGAGCCACATTGTATTGAATGAAGAGGCAGTGAGACTTCTATTTTACTGAACGGGAATTGCCTTGAGGTTGTTTTATGCTGCCCTCACTTTGATTCCAAAACAAACAAACACGCACACACTAGCTCCTGGCTTTTCAAGAAACTCGCACAGATGTGAATGAGGTAGCTTTGCCACCTGATACGGGGCAGGGGAGGGAATGGCATAAGCTCTGATGACAGGGCTTAGCAGCTTAATGAGTTTTCCCTCACTCCTGCTTCCATACAAACAACATACATTTTCATAAAAGCTTTTGTTCCTGAACGGTAACTCATTTCAGAGTTTGGGTAGGGAGGGAACAGACATAGTTGGTTAAATCATCCCATGTTTTCTGTGCAGCAAAACCTCATTAAAAATGTTATCTTGAAGATAACAAGAAAAGTTCTTGCAACACAAAAAATAGACAAAACTGTAAATGTTAATTTCCCAAAGAGTTTGTGGGTCTTTTATGCAAGCCTAAGTTGTGAGTACATGAAAATAAGGACAGCTCAGACCTTGACTGTGTTGTGCCAAAGTGTGGTGTTTCATGAGGTCAGTATCTTTAGAAAGGCTGATATCTTTTTACACCTGGGAGTGCTGACATGCTGGCAGTCCAGTCAGGTGCATGTTACTGAATTACAGTGGGAAGGAAAAGAAAGTGTCAGCATACAAACCCTGTTGATCATGGGCAGAGTACCTGACTAGGAGGTGGCTTTAGCACATCCACCCTTGATTAAATCCCCATCCATATCTTTCTTCCCCCCACCTTTGCCTGTGGTAGAAATGGGCCTATTTTGAATTCTTGGTTTCCACAACGCCCAATATAATCTTAGGTCTGCAGCAGCTGTGTTAGTTGCTGTCTGTATACCCTTTTGTTTCTCCAGGAATATCTGAGGTTTCCGACTTTGGACAAAACTGGTCTTGTCCAAACAGTGGTCTTGTCCAACTTCTTTGTTCATTGTCCTTGCTATTGATTTGTACAAATTCTTGTGTCTGTGATCTTGGGGGTCTATCTTGCAGGTACTAGTCTTGACAGGCTCTCACTGAAGTCTGTGTGAATAGAAACCAGTGGAAATCTTATTTGCGCAAGGCTGATTAAACATGGCACACTCAGATGAAGACATCTAAAGAGCAAGGAATAATCGTGGTTATGTTTGTTCATGAAAACTGATGCATATGCTTAGAAATATATAGATATCAATGGTTATAGTAGTGGGAATCACTATTTCTCCTGTCCACACTCCCAGAGGGTAGTGGATTTGTGACAGTGGTGGATTTGCTGGTAGGCAAATTTCCTCCAGATATCTGTAAGATGAAGGACAAACCTGTGTTTTGGGGAATGGTCAAGACTTCTCATTAAACACACAGTTTGTAAGGTCTTGATGATTCAACTTGCATGGAAACCCATGCTATGCTCAGACTAGGCTGTGTTCTTGTTAAAGCAAGTCAACATGAAAAATGTTTCAGCAATTTACTCTTGGTGTCTCTACTTAATTCAGTTAGATGTGGCTCTGTAATATGCAAAAGCCCAGACCTAGCGGAGGCTGCCTTGTTTTCTTATTCCTGGAAAGGCCCACACTAAAATGAGTTTTTTCTGGCATCAGTGTAACAGCTGTAATCTCACTAAAGCAGCTATCTGGTAGTATTTAATGGGTGCCACTTTTGAGGAAACAGTATTAGTATTAACGAGAGAAAGAAAGTGAGGGCTTCTGGACAAAAATCCTTGATGTTCAAACAACATGGCCAAAGCTGATACACTTGATCAATGTTCTTTTCAGCTCTTTTGTGGGTTGCTAATCCTATTACTAATTTGCTGTTTGTTTGCATCAGCATTTAGCAGTCTTATTTTCCAAAGGAAGACTACTTAGGTAAGTGCTAGAAGCTATGTGTAACTCATACCTAGAAAACAAATGTGTCCCTGCACATCTTTTCATGAATTTCAGTTGCACTGTGAACTGTTCAGTTTTAGGCCACCTCCTTCTTCTACTTAAATTTATCAAACCCATTCTAGAGAGTTTACATTCACATACAACAACAGTAAACTTAGCAAACATTTATGGATTTGTGGATCACTTCAGAGGAGAGAACAAGTGTCACAAAGTTGCTCGGAGGACTCACCTGTAACTTTTCTCTTATGCATGCATCCTCTGAAAAGAACCTAGATACATTAGGACCCCTGTCAAATCTTCAGAATGACATAAAAATTAAAATAATGACAAAATGGGTCTGAATGACAACACAGGCCCGCTTCTCTCAAAATCTTTTCCAAATTCTCTTTCTTGCTTGTCACTTGCTTTCAAAATGAGTGCCCCTACACTAGAGATAATTTACATAATTTAAAAGCCCCTGTCTGAGAGATTTGGCTGCAGTGGGTACATTGGTAGCAGAGGGAAATGTGAACACATCCCCTGTTATGTTCCCTGCCTGCTCCAGCTGTGTCACTCTTGGGCCACCACAAAAGAGTTAAATCATGTAACTGCCTGAGAAATGGGAAGCAAAAGTAGCTGCCTGTAGAAATGCTCAAAATGCTGTGGCACAGCATTTGTCATTAAGGCTATGGAGGGCATCCAGTTGTGCCAGTCTCTAGAAGCAGGTATTAGCAGGCATAGAGAAGGCAAAGCAAGACATCAAGGCTGTCAGTCTGGTAAGGAGGGCCTGGTTTGGGGCAGAAAAGGCAGAGTGTGCATGTGGATGAGAAGGGTGGAATCAAACCAGTCTGAGCAGGTTGTCCCACTGGCTATACCACAAGGTACCAGTCATGCATTTTTCTGCTTCTTGTTTTAACATCCCTCAGGGAAACACTCCATACCATGTTTGTTGTCTCCACACTCAGTTCTGATCCAAATCTCTTTGACTTGACTAACTTGTGCTCAGCATTGAGAAACAGTAACACAGAGCTGGAGCAGTGGTCTTGCATCCATTGGTGCTCCAGCAGCAACAGCTCATGCAGAGCTACTGGCACTTTCTGCAGAAGTGCCACCCATTCCTCATGTGACTTGAAGTAGGCCCTCGTTTTTTCTAAATCTTGTGACAATCAGATGATTTACAAGAACCAAGACAATACAGGTAACATTATGATAAAGTAACCAATAAACAATAAATCTCCAGTTTAATAAGTGCAAAAAACCCCTTCAATGTACAGTTAAACTTCTACCAGCAGCCACCTGGAAAATAAGAATTTGCACAAGTGTTTTCTTTGGCAAACTACACCTCATTAGCAGCCCAAACCATTTCTGCTCACGTGTAAAAGCTTTATTTGAGACAGAGTAAGGCAACATTTTTTTCTGATTGTTTTCTCTTGACATTTCTTAAGTCAGCCCTTGGGTGCTGTACTCCACTGGGTGCTGTGTGTCAGCATTAGCTGTAGGGCAGACAGATATGTCCTGGCAGTCAGGCAGCCTTATCAGGCATCAAGCTGCATGTGCCCCCTTCCAACCCAGTACACACAAAAGTGGAGGCCTCTTGGTGTCTCGCTCCATGTTTTCACCATTTCACAGCTACATGATAATGGGAAATAAAAATAAGGGGAAGTACCTGGTCTGCATCTGCTCAGAGGAGAATGTTTTTCATTTGGATGCCTCCCCTCCACTCTCCCTTCTTTTCCTTTTTGCCTGTTCTTCACTTGCACAAAAGCACAAGATCTGAGAGACAAATGGAGGATGAAGGAGCAGGGAAAGGAATAAGGTGAGTCTGCACAGACTGAGGCATGTGGGAATTTAGACAAAGTGAACTGTCTAAACAGGACAGGTGAAAACTGCTTGTTGTCACAATAAGCTGAATCCTACATTTAAGCCAAGATAGAGTTACAAGTTGCCTTGCTTTATGGCAAGCCCATAGGTTAATGTTGGCGGGTTTTGAATGCCTCCAGAGAAGGAGACTCCACAACCCCCCTAGGTATCCTGTTCCAGTGTTCTGTCTCCCTTACCGTAAAAACATTTTTTCTTATGTTTATCCTAAACCTCTTATTTTCCGGCTTACTCCCATTGCCCCTTGTCCTAACATTGGATGACACCGAGAAGAGTCTGGCTCCATCCTCCCTACACTTGCCCTTTATATATTTGTAGACGACAATGAGATCCCCCCTCAGCCTCCTCTTCTCCAGGCTAAAGAGACCCAGCTCTCTCAGACTCTCTTCAGAAGGGAGATGCTCCACTCTCTTAATAATCTTGGTGGCCCTGCGCTGGACTCTCTCCAGTAGCTCAATGTCTTTCCTGAACTGAGGTGCGCAGAACTGGACACAGTATTCCAGGTGGGGGCCTCACCAGGGCAGAGTAGAGGGGGAGGAGAACATCCCTTGACCTGCTGACCACACTCTTCTTAATGCACCCCAGGATGCCATTGGCCTTCTTGGCCACAAGGGCGCATTGTTGGCTCATGGTCATCCTCTTGTCCACCAGGACCCCTAGGTCTTTTTCCCCAGAGCTGCTTTCCAACAGATCAGCCCCCAGCCTATACTGATACATGGGGTTGTTCTTCCCCAGATGCAGCACTTTACACTTGCTTTTATTAAATTGCATTAAATTTCTCCGTGCCCAGCTCTCCAGGTCACGCTGGATGGCAGCACAGCTTTCTGGAGTGTCAGCCACTCCTCCCAGTTTTGTATCATCAGCAAACTTGCTGAGGGTACACTCTATCCCTTCGTCCAGATCATTGATGAATATATTGAACAGTATTGGACCCAGCACTGACCCTTGGGTGACACCACTAGTCACAGGCCTCCATCTAGACTCTGCTCCACTGACCACAACTCTCTGGGCTCTGTCCTTCAGCCAGTTCCCAATCCACCTCACTGCACAATCACCCAATCCACCCTTCTTAAGCTTGGCTGTGAGGATACTGTGGGAGACAGTATCAAAAGCCTTGCTGAAGTCAAGAAATACCACATCAACTGCTCTCCCCTCATCTATCCAACTACTTATGCAATCATAAAAGGCTATCAGGTTAGTCAAACATGATTTCCCCTTATGGAATCCATGTTGACTACTCGTGATAAGCCTCCTTTCCTCCATGTTCTTTGAGATGGTGGCGAGAACAAGCTGTTCCATCACCTTTCCAGGGATGGAGGTGAGGCTGACCGGCCTATAGTTACCCAGGTCTGCCTTTTTGCCCTTTTTGAATATTGGAATGACATTGGCCTTCCTCCAGTCCTCAGGCACCTCTCCTGATCTCCAGGACCTCTCAAAGATTATGGAGAGCGGCCTAGCAATGACCTCAGCCATCTCCCTCATCACTCGCGGGTGTATCCCTTCGGGGCCCACGGACTTATTGATATCCAGTTTGTTCAACTGATCTCTAACCCAAGCCTCTTCGACAGAGGCAGAAACTTACTCCCTCCAAATTTCCTCTGTGGTCTTGAAGGCCTGGGACTCCTGGTAGCTGGCCTGAGCAGTAAAGACAGAGGCAAAGGTAGCATTCAGTAATTCATCCTTCTCTCTGTCCTCGGTCACCAGGGCACCCACTTCATTCAGCTGTGGGCCCACATTTCCTCTAGACTTCCTTTTGCCTCCAACATACTCGAAAAAGCTTTTCTTGTTGTCCTTGACCTTCCTCGCCAGGTTTAGTTCTAGAGAGGCCTTAGCTTTCCTTGTTGCATCCCTGCATCCTCGGACAACCTCCCTGTATTCTTCCCAAGTGGCCTGCCCCTCCTTCCATGTTCTGTATAGTTCCTTCTTCTGCTTAAGTTTATGTAGTAGCTCCCTGCTCAGCCACGCAAGTCTCCTAGCTCTCTTACTTGATTTCCTGCTCTTTGGGACGCACTGATCTTGAGCCTGGAGGAAATGGTGCTTGACTATTAGCCAGCTTGCTTGGGCCCCTTTACCTTCTAGGGCCCTGTCCCATGGGACTTTTCCAAGCAGTTTCCTGAGTAGGTCAAGGTTGGCCTTTCTGAAGTCTCCAGGGTAGCAGGCCTGCTTGTGGCCCTGTGCCTACTGCCCGTAATTCTAAACTCCACCATTTCCTGGTTACTACAGCCAAGGGTACCTCCCACCCTCACATCCTCAACCAGTGCCTCTTTGTTTGTCAGTACAAGGTCCAGCAGCACTCCCCTCCTCGTTGGCTCCTCCACCACCTGCATTAGGAAGTTATCATCAGTTCTCTGGAGGAACCTACTGGACTGCACAAGCCTGGCTGTATAGCTTTCCCAGCAAATATCAGGGTAATTGAAGTCCCCCATGACAACCAGAGCCTGTGATTTCAAGGCTACTTCCAGCTGCCTGTAGAAGGCCTCATCAGCTTCCTCATCCTGATCAGGTGGCCTGTAGTAAACACCTACTACAATGTCTCCTGTACTAGTCTCCCCCTTAATTCTAATCCACAAGCTTTCAACCTGCTCCTCATTGTCCCCAGGGAGAGCTCGATACATTCCAATTACTCTCTCACATAGAGAGCAACTCCACCACCTCGCCTTGCCAGCCTGTCCTCCCTGAAAAGGACATAGCCATCCATGACGGTCTTCCAGTCATGTGAGCTGTCCCACCATGACCCTGAGATCGCATGCAGATCTCTAATTCATCCTGTTTATTCCCCATACTGAATGCATTGGTGTACAGGCATTTTAGCGAGTTGGCTGGCTGAATCACCCTCTTACGCGACTCCCCTTTTACTCCTATGGGGTGTCCCAGTTCATTGTTACTAGCTTTTCTCAGGCTATCAAATATAGAGCCCTTATTTGGATTCCATTCCTTAACCCCTGATGTTGTGCCCCATTGTTCATCACAAGTAGTTGAAAAAGTGAGATTACTCCCCCTTTGGATCTAGTTTAAAGCCCTATCAATGAGCCCTACCAACTCTTGACCCAGAATATTTTTCCCCTTCTGGGACAAGTGCATCCCATTAGGTGTTCGCAGCTCCAGTGCCTTGTATACCAAGCCATGATCATAAAAACCAAAATCCTGTTGGTGACACCAGTCCCAGAGCCATGAATTGACCTGTTGGCTCTTCCTATATAGGAGAGGAGAACACAACTTGAGCTCCTGATCTCTTCACCAGATGTCCCAAGGCCCTGAAATCTCTTTTAATTGATTGTAAGCCTCTTTTTGCTATGTTGTCGCTTCCTGCCTGAAAGACCAGAAGTGGATAATAGTCTGAGAGATTCACAAGGGAGGGAAGTTTACCTGCAACATCCTTCACACGGGCACCAGGGAGACAGCAGACCTCTCTGTGAAGAGGGTCCAGCCTGCATATTGGGCCCTCTACTCCCCTCACTAGGGAATCACCTATAACAATGACCCTTGATTTTCTCTTATTAGGGTCAGTTTTGATGGTTGGCTGGGGGAGAGCTCATCTTGTTGGCTCAACTGGTTTTTGTGAGCTCTCAACCTTACTGTTAACTGGTTCCTCTCGCAGAGGTCCATACCTTAGGACAAGCTCCATACCTTAGGTTTAACAAGGACACTGTAAGTGATGTAGTTATTAAAGGAACACTCTTCCTCTTTTTATTCCATTTGATTCGTTTATTAGAGACCTGCTGCCATTGACCCTGCTCAGGTGGGTTACAATGGGAATGCTGAGGGGCTTGGTAGTGAGAGGCTATGGAATCCTCTGCTCCGATAGGATTCGCATCCCCAACTAAAGAATCCTCTGTTCCATCAAGAGTTACCTGCTGTTCTGTTATTGTAGAAATGAGATTGTGGAAATAGTCAATTTCCTTCTCACTCTCTCTGATATTTCTCAATCTACTCACCTCTTCCCTGAGTTCCATCACTTTATCTTGGAGCTGGACCACCCGGCTGAGCAAGTCATTAATCTGCTCGCACTGTACGCAGTCATGGTCAGCATTGCTGCCAGCTGCCAGTGCAAGGCTGTGGCATTCCTCACAGCCTGTGACCTGTATACCAATTTCCCTTTGGGTGGGTGCTGGGAGCACAGTCTTCCTCCTCCGAGTAACCACCATCCCTCCTTGAGCAAAAAAAAGAGCTTTTAATTGATTCCTCCCACTTCAGATCCCTTCACTTGCAGCCCTTGTGAACCAGTAGAGTCCCAGCACGCTGCCTAACGAGCTGTAAGCAGCTGCAGTACCACTTGGGCACATGCAAGCACCGTTTTCTCACTGTCTGCTACGTGGGCTGAAGCTAGTCACAGCCCTCTGGGAAGCCTCTTGTAGCCTGATTAGCGGTGGCTGTGCTGGCTCCTCCCAGTGCTGCCACCTCCCAGGCACTTCTCAGCAGCCTGCCCACCAACTGACTAACCTCCAACACAGGCTAGGGGCCTTTCTTGCCTTCAGAAGCCCCCAAAAAGAGCTTTTCATCGGCCTTTTCTTGCTGTAGCTCCCTTCTCCAGTGCAAACTTACCTGCCCTGAAGCTGGTCTCCTCAGCAACGACTGGCACAACAAAAGCTCATTTAATTTTGCCGCGGGTGTGCTGGCTCCTCCCAGTGCTGGCTCCTCCCAGGCACTTCTCAGCAGCCCTCCCACCAACTGACCAAAAATATGCCAAAATCGTGCCAAAATTGTTATCTTGGTAGGCTAGAGATGTGACTTTTTTCCCATGAGATAGATATGCTGGCCAGACTTTGTCATGTAGACCCTTGGAACTTTTATTTGCAAAAGAAGACTGTAATTTATTTTAACCAGATGTTCAGCACTGATCTGTGTCTGTGCATTCACAGTGTACTCCAAGTATTAATTTTTACTGTGAAAGACATATACCTCAGACCCTAGTAAGATTTTTTAAATCGTAATCCTGAAACTTTAAGGCTGTGGTGGGCTTTTCTTTCCTTTTGGTGGTGATGGGTAGTTCCCAATGAAGTAGGTTGGTGGTGTTCTGGGTACTGAGTTTTGCTCCTATCAACCAGATCCCCTACAGATCCTGTAAGGCAGAAGTCTCATCTCTCCTGGATATCAGATATTCACATCAATTGCTAGAGCAAGTCATACAGTGCCTTACAACCTAATGGTTGCTGGGACCATAGGGTGAGAGCTGAGGTGACCTAGTATCTATCTTTTTTTGGTAAAGAGCAGGAGGTATGAGTGCCAGTCCTTTGAAACAACAAATCCCTCTTTGTTCTCTTTCATGCCTGATGTTCGTGAGAGGAAGGAAGGGCTAGTTCTGCTGCAGGACAATGACCATCAGAGTGGTCACATAGCTGTCACTGGAGCCTGAAGTACCTGCCACTATCAACAGGTTACACATACACATCCTTGGGAACAGCTGAAATACAGCTTAGCCTGAATTCCTATGGCCAGTCATTCAAAACAGAAAGTAAAGGATTTGGTTAAGTGCTATTTTGTTGTTATTGTTGTTGTTTTCTCCATAACACTGCATGTCCTTGCAAATCATTTGCAAAGTGATGAACATTTATATTTCCTGTTGACATCCTCTGAAAGGGAGAAAGCCAATGGAAACTGTAACTTTTAATGAACAATTTCTGTGGACAGCAAGTCAGAGAAAATTCATGAAGTACTTAAATCTATCACTGTGACCTTGAACTAACAGCATAAGGAAGGAGAAGGCTGTTAACTTAAGCAGGAAAGATGGGTCTCATGTCTTGGTGTTTCCAAGTGAGTAGAAGTTTCATGAAAAGTTTCAAAGTTTCAAAAAGGAAAGAATAAAACCCAAAATAATGAAAATTAGCCCAGAAAAAAATATGCATTACCTATGAATCAGTCTTGAAGGATTTCCCACTTTCTAAAATAAGTAAGACCCTGCAGACTGGAAACTGCACAGTAAAATTGATATAAGGTCCTAATTTGATATTTTACTTTTTCTAACACTTCTAAGTGCATGTAGGTCCACACAGGAGAGTGGGAAAGGAAGAGAGTGCTGACCTTGCTCTGAAAAAAACAACTCATGGGAAGGTGTAGGGGTGCAAGTGCTATAGTATATTGGAATCATACTCCCCATGGGCATTCCTGCTGTGAAACAAGTGCAACCACTGTTTAGAGGCAGCTCAAGTATCCCTGTGCAGTGTTGCTCTGTGCTATGTAGATATGGCCTAAAGCACTACCAGAGAAAATTGATGGATCCTGCTGTGCACATAGAGTCCTTAAGGCACTGCCTTCCCCACACAGCAAGGTGTGCTGTGACTCTTGTGCCAGCAGCTGCTGCCAGAAGTCCAGTGTCTCTTGCCCAGTCACTTCAAAGTAACCTCAAGAATTTCATTAAAGCATTGATCTGCAATTAAAGAGCTACCCTTGCTTAAGAGCCAGAGGAAGTGAGGGATTCATGTGTGATAGAAGAAGAGGGACTAGATGTGCAAGTAGGTACAAGAATCATGTAGAGGAAGACCAGAAATAACTGCTATAACCACTTCCTGTGTCTGTCTCTCTTTGGGTGATGACCTGTGCCCATCTTGAGGATCTTTTCACTGGAGTTCTGCCACTGCTGTCAACACACTGCTTTTCCCCCAGATCTTCCATCACTGATATCTGTTGCTTCTGCCCCTGAATGGGAAGGCATAGGAATGGTTTCCATCAGCTTTGCATCAATAGGGGACTGGTGCCACAGGAGTAACTCTCAGCCAGCAATTTATGGCTGGAATGTAATGGATAGGTTACATAACTCACCCAGGAGCCACCTTCAGAACCTTCTGCAATTAACTGTTGCTGCTGTAAGTTTAGACAAACTCAGGAAATCACATGCAAAATTCTGTCTGATTTGCTATCTCATCTTCTTCTATCTATGTTCTTATATTACACACATTCCTGTGGTATCTGAGCGTCTTGGTTCCTGGATACAATTCAGTTCAGCCCTTTTCAAGCTAGCAGTCTAAGCTGCAGTCTTAATACTTCTCCTACATACAGCCAACTGTTTTGCTATGAGCAAACTCTGAAGAAGCTTCTTCAAAAGCTCCCTGAATGTACCAGCTTCTCTCATATTCCCTTCCCAGATAGTGTAAGGTTGGGAAACTTGCCAAGCATCACGCAAAACCGAGCCATTCACATTGCAGTGAGCACAGGAGACAAGGGAGCCCAGTCTGCCAGAATGTCATTGTAGTGTTCCTGAGAAGCGGCTGGCATTAAGACTTCATTTTGTTGTGTGTCCATCTCTCTCTCTCCAGGAGATACTCCACTGGAGACCAGAAGGTCATTGCTTCCTCAATATTAAATACAAGTGTTTAAGCCAACTACAAACCATTTATTAGCTTCAAACTTTTGAGTTAGTTTTCTTTTTTTTTTTCTTTTAAGATTAGAGGCATTTGATTCTGTGGTTGCTGTTGCCTGAAACAGAGCTTCTGCTTTCAAGAATTTCAATATACTGTTTTCTGATGACTGTACAATTGAAGCAAGAACACAGACAGGGCCCAACAGTCAAAAAGGTGATGAAAAAAAGCTGTGTTTTTTCTAGATGAGAAATACTAGGTATGGCCCAAGTAAGGGAAAAGTTCAGAACTTATCTATACTTAAACAATAAAGAAGTAATCCTTCACCCAGGATGAACCATTTATACTAGTGCAAAACAGTCATATCCACAAGATTTTGTCTACATAGGGGTTTACACCAGTATAATTTATATCCACAAAAAACAAAAGTCTGATGTAAATCCAACATGGGCATACATTAGAGTGCAAAACAGGCACAAAACATGGGGGAAAATCTGCAGGACAATGTTTTGGGCTATGTGTTTGATTTTTACAAATTTCTGTTTTAAAATTCCTGTATGTCTATAATAAGAGCAGTTAAAATTTAAAAAAAACCTCAACAATTCAGAGCAACACAAGCAGCAAGAAACTAAGAGAAAACCAAAGCCCCTTCATTTTTTTGGCTACTTATTCCCACAGCTTTAGCTGTGGGAAGGGGAATAAGCTGAACTGAGCTTGTAATCATGTCATTAAGTTGATTTGATTATTAAAAAACTTCAATTTAATGGTTCCCCATGGGGTTTCTGGTATTTATTTCCTTATTTACTTCTTGAGCCTATTTAATACTTTGACCTGAAGGAAGAAGACTTTGCACAAGGAGGATTAAAGGTTCAAAATAGTTAAAGATGAAACAAATCTTAGATTCAAAAAATCCCTGTCAGTGTCACCAGTGTTATTATCTGGTGCATATTAAACTGCTAGTATGCTTGAAGTGAAGAAAAAAGATATTTTCAGCACAGGTTACAAATGACTTCTGATTGGAAAAAATACACTGTTATTTTGCATCTTTTTTTGCCTCATGTTTTTGGTCCCATCTGAATGGCCTTCCTATCTATGTAGCAACCATGGGAGGGTTAGTGAATGTCTTCTCATGCTTGTTTGACCCTGTAAGGTAGTGTTAGTCAGATTTTGTCATCTTTGTCCACTTTCAAATGGTCCCTCTTAACTTGCACCCTTTTATTCTTATTTGGTTTTGTGATTTTTGGTTGTTTTGGGTTTTGTGCATGCTTTGGTTTATGTACTCACTTTCCTTCTTGTGTGTGTTTCTTCAGATATTCCTGTGTGTGTGATTCCTTGTTTCTATGCCTGTGTAACCTTCCTTCCTTCATCACCTCTGTTTTCCATATAAATTTTCACATATCCAGTTTATGCAAAGCATTTGTGTGTACACGTTACACCTTTCCTTGCTAATACATTGCTTATTCCTGTCTATGGACTTGAAGTCAGTGGAGACAAATACATGACTGTCATCATGCCACTAATTGTGCTTGAGCTGAGGTCCCAGCAGGTTTTACCTGCAGGTGGCTGCCACAATGCTGAGTGCAGCCTAGGTGCATGTAATTGCCACGTCACTGTGGGATGATGCCAAGAGGACTCTTCAAGGTTGTGTTGTGATACAGTGGTAGCTTGCACTGAAGACTATTCCTGCCTAACTCTCAGTGAAACTCCAATACCCAGTTTGTGTCTCAAATAAGCCTAAGCTGAGGTGGTATTCCTCTAGAAGCAATCAGGGTTGGGTAGGAGTGTTTGAAACAAGGCTTAGTATAGACACTTGTTATGTCTGGTTTGCTGTGAAGCCAACACAAAACTGTGCTCAGAAAGCAGGGATACCTGGGCACTGTACAGCTGTAGTTCATCCCTGCTCAATGAATCCTAATACATGAAAGGTGCAGTGCATCTATGTGTTTTATCCAGAAGCTGGTAGCCACTGAGCTACTCTGTGAGCACAAAGGTCTCTGAAGGCTTTCATGCTCCTGGGAGGAGAATCAATTCATAAAGCTGTGTCTAGTACTTAACCTCTGTCCAATTTTTAAGAGTAGATTTAGGAGCAGAATGATGAAGTTGCTCTTTGTTGGACTTCTCAGATACTAAAATATATATGTATGTCACAATTTTAAAAGAAAATAAAAGAGCATCACCTCCAAGAGATGTAAGGTATGATCTGTGAACATAGGAGCTGCTATACTGAATTAGACTTGTGATCCATCTAGACATTAAGACTTAGTGAGTCAGCTACAATCAGTTTCGGATTAATACTTGAGTTAAGACTTGTTTCTTCCAAGATGCTGTCACATCAAATGTCAAGAATATCTCTTCTGATCTGTGTGCCTCCTGAGCTATTTGGCCAAGCGTAGGGGAGTAGCCGAAGTCCCTATTACCACAGTTTTGTTAACTTTTGAGTTCAACATTGCTCACTCAATTTCCTTTTCTTAAGATGGGTATTAAATAAAAAGACCTGCTAATGTCCTTACTTTCCAGAAGTTGTTAAAATGCTTTGGAATTTCTAGTTTAGCATTTATTTTTCTTCAGAGATTCAGTTGCATAGTCCTTCCACAATAAAGTTCAGCTAAATAATGTTCATGTTATCCTTCTCTACAGTGGTATTGCATTTGTGGTCCAGTCTTTCTGAACAGTTTGTGATGTTCCACTACATTTCCCTACTTCCCATTACTATTGAAATCATTCTCCACAGTAAAATTCTCTGGTTGTTCTTTTGTTTTTAAGCTTGTTACATTCGTCTAAATACTTGCGCTTATTCAACTCCTTTTTCTGCTACCTTACCAGTTTTACTAAATTCTCTTTTATGCATTTACCAAAATTCCAACTCTCTGATGGTCATAAATGGCATCGTGTTTTCTGAATTCACAAGATGCTGCCATATATACAGATGTCTTTAATAGACATATCTGACTAATATGTTCCCCAGATCCTCATAACTTCTGGTTTCTTTACAGAATATATTTCTGTTCTGATCCTCTCCATTTTCTAGGCTCTCCTTTCCTCAGAAGGTTTCCTCATTGTTTAACCAACTAAAATGCCTTCTTGTGCAGTCTTTTCTGCCCACACTCAGAACTGGCATAGATGTCACTGCCTAATCAGGCTTTCATGTGAAACTGGGAACAATTGAATCAAAGCCATTAGCCTTGTTTCAGACCCAGAGTTTTCTGTCTAGCCAAATGATGTTATTTCCCAGAGAGTCACTCTTAGTTACTGGTAAAAAAAGCTCATTTAGTGTCTCATGATATCCATTGTCTTTGCTGAAATCAAGAAGCTTGCTTAATTCACGTTCCTCATGACTCCGTTCCTGGTAACAACTAGGGGTATTGCCATTCTCATTATGATCAGTGAGAAAAGACATCTTCACTTGCAAAGAATTGCATTTTCTGCCATAGAAGGGTGATCTGACTCTCTGTTATGTAGCTGACCTTCTCTTCCAAGAGCTTTTCTTCTTAAAACAAAGAATTGACCAGCTAGTGCCTAAAAGCCACACTACCCCTCTCAGATGACACTCCAGATGACACTTTCTGACCTTCCTCAGTTTCTCACAGACATTTGTAAGATGTCAGTAAAGAAACAGAAGCTTTGTAAGATCAAGGGTCATTAACAGAAGGTAAGGCATTTTAAACAATTCCCTTGTCAAAATAAAAGTTACTATCTTTTTATCTACTTACTTAAGTTTTGATAGAACAGTGAGCTTTTGTTTGGGCAAATAACTGTCAGTACAATATTGCCTACGAGAGTTCTTTCTCTTTTTCACTGTGTACATTTCCCTAAATCTTAAAAAAATATGTTTTCTGGTTAGATTCCTGAACACCTAAGAGAAGTGACAGAGTTATGCACATGGGGGACCTCCTGCCTTGATTGTCTGGAGTTAGGTAGGTGTCTAGCATCAAAAGTCTTGGGCCAAGTGTCACAGAATTGTCACTGTTGGAAAAGATCTCTAAGATCACCATGTCCAACCATGAACCCAAAAATCACCTCACCATCCCAGTAGAACATGTCCTGAAGTGCCTCATCTACATGGTTTTTGAATACCTCCAGGGATGGTGACTCCACCACCTCCCTGGGCAGCCCGTTCCAGCACTTGACTACTCTTTCAGTAAAGAAATTCTTTCCAGTATATAATATAAACCTTCCCTGGTGCAACTCCAGGCCATTTCCTCTAGCCCTGTCATTAATCACTTGAGAGAAGAGGCTGGCACCCACCTCACTACAACCTCCTTTCAGGTAGTTGTAGAGAGTACAACTTTGTAATACGTTACAAAGCTACAAGTTGGAATGGGGACCTTAAATTCCTGATCCCATTTCTAAAATGTTAATAATTGCATTATTAATTTAATTAAATCTTTAAATTAATTAAATTATATTAAATTACATTGTAAATAAATTAAAATAATTAATTAAAATTGTTGAGATTTTAAAAGACATTTTCTGAAAATTGTGTTTTCATTTTCTGTACTATTTATTTGATAATGATCAGAATGGAGTGGTGAGACTATAAGAATAGAAAAAACTTTTCTACAGGGAGATTGCTGGAACTAGCCATGTTAGTAAGTAACCTACTAACACAGTGAAAAAATCACAGAGAATGTAGGGATGGAGATTAACTACTCTCAGTCATCATCATGCAAAAAATAGAGGGATTTCAATTAGATAAGGAAAGATAGGAAATTCAAAGCTTGTAAGAGGATGTATTTTTTCATGGGATCCACAAATAAACCATTTTATTATATGAAGTATTTAAATTAGATGATTGTTTCAGGATGCTGAGAAGTGGGTTTAGCAAGCTTCAAAGAATAATTAAATATTTTTATAGTAAACAAAAGCCAATAACAGTTATTCCAGAATAGTAGTGGTAGTAGCAGTAGTAATAGTAAAATAGGAAGCCTTATTAAAGGATTAAATCCAACTCTGAATTCCTGGGATTAGTGGTATTTCTTCAAGGGGGCTACACAGGACAGGGGAGGGATGGCAAAGAAACCTAAATCCACCTCTTGTGGCATTTTTTTCACCTTCATCTGAATCAGGTGCTGCCGAACACAGAGAGACACATGGTCTGTGCTGGATGGATAGTGAATTTGTTGAAAAAGGAGAAGTTTTAATACTTGTGTATTAACAGTGAAGGGGAGTTTCGTGTCCTTCAATGTTTTGCAAAGTTTTTTTCTAAACATTTTAGTGTTCATTTGACTAAAAAAGACTGAGACAAAACCCCATGGATTCCTAAAATAGAAATTCTTAAAAATAAGCAACATAGTAACCTCTAACTTAATTAAAAAATGTAATATATCTTTTTAGCTGGAAAACTAAGATGACTACTTAGTTTTCAAAAAAATTGTTAGAAGTTAAATGCTAGTGACAATAAAAGGTTAAGAACAGTTCAAGTTAGACTTTCAAAGTGGACAACCTTATAAGGAATACATTCATAAAATATGTAATGAAAGTTAAAAAACAATCAGAATAAAAATTTGGTTTTGTCCACCTGTTTTATCCAAATGGAAGGAATAGGAATTAAACATATGAAATGAAACAGCAACATAATGGTAAGGAGCTGTGTTAAAAAAAAAAAAAAAGGAAATTGCTGTGATACTGGATTGAAAGCAAAGCTAAACAAGTTGCTAATGATACCAACATTAAACCTGTGCCAGGGTATAAAATGCTATTGTTCACATACAGCTGTCTTCACTCCTTTGTCCAGCTATAGATGACTGTGATGGTTAGTTGTGGTTTTTCAACTGAACTAATTACAGCAGGGGAGCAGATTCTCCCAGGCTGCTCTAAGGACCATCCCTTGCCACGTACAGAGGTGTCCCTGCACCACATGGGTCTAGTGTGGGTGCTGGAAGAGGCCACAGAGATACAGATGCTGGTGCAAATAAGGCTCCACGAAGGCTCAGATTTGCAATTGGATCCTGTGGCTTGACCCAGCAATAGAGGGCAGCCCGAGCACAGGCGTTCTCATGGAGGGCCACCCATATAAGCAGGGCCCTTGACTGTCTCCATGAATGTGAGGGCACTGCAGAAGATAACAAAGCTGCATTAAGGTCTGCAAGGCTGCATCAGTCTTTGCTTCTTCTCTAGTCACCCTAGAGGACTCCTTGGTTTATTTTTATTTTTCAGCCTTCCTTGAATCTCTTTCATCTCCTCCTCTCCTTAATTACATACATCCTCTCACTATATTACATTTTTTTAGATAGGAGTATGTGAATAGCTTTTAATGACATCAAGTCTTTCAAAATTGCACAAGTAACAGTGTTGTCTTTCTCACAGTCAGCCACACTTCCCAAACTCCCATCCCCTGAACCTAAATGGAATCATAGAATCATAGAATAGTTTTGTCTTCAAGATCATCAAGTCCAACCTTATTCCTAGCCCTATCAAAAACCACTAAACCATGTCCCTAAGCTCAACATCTAACCATCTCTTTAAACACTTTCAGAGATGATGACTCCACCACCTCCCTGGGCAGAAGAATCTCACATCTGTGAAAAGGACCTCAGAGCTAAGCTTGTGATGTTACCATGGGTATGAGGGTAGTATCTGCATAGAGACCAGAGGCATACTGTCTGGATTGTATGCTGAGGGTTTCGGTTGTGAGGTTTATTTAACCCAAAAAGCCTGCTGCTGTAGAAGGCCACAGGTGTTTTGTTACTCTTCCTTGGTTCATCCCATCTTTACAAACACCACAGAAACACCATGTATAATTGTAGCTTTCTGCCTGGGACTATGACATGACCCTGCACCACTGAAGAACCAATCTCATCCCAGCTAGCAGATGCCTGTGTGAAACCTTACAGTTCCTTTCCTTCGCAAATAATTCTTAGCCTTGTCTGTTGCCAATTAAATCTCCCTACTGTGAAGCAAAGAATGATAGCAGCACACGTTGTCCTAGACTATGCCCACATGTTCCCTAGGCTGAAAAAATGCTCAGTATATCTTAAGAATATAAGTGCACTCAGTCCATTAACAACACACAGTAAGTGCACAACTCAATTAACTAACGCAATTCATGTTTCATTAGGACAGAAGCTGTTTGTGACCTTAAAACAACATTTCATGACAACAATTTCATGACAACATTGCAGAATTTTAATTAGGTATGAAAATAACAAAGAGAAATGAAACAGTGAGAAAACATGCTGCCTGGCAGAATTGTTCCAAAGAATTTATAAACAAAACAAATGATGCAGTTGTTCTGCTAAGTTCTTCTCCTCCTTCCCCCTTACTAATGATGCAGAGAACAAAACATTATTGCCTTTCTTTGCCTCTGATTAACCACTTGTAGAGAAGGCTGTCCCAGCATTTGTGGCATGTACCTGGTATGTATTTAAGTGAAAAGCAACTCCCCTAAGAAAAAATTTTCTTAATCAGCTTTTGAAATTTGTTTCAAAGGCCCAAATGTTGGGCCCTAAAATCATTTGTGAAGGAAAGTGGTAAACCAGAAAAAATCCCCAGAATGAAATTAATTGTTAGTATGATTCGTACAAAATGACACACAAAATCACAGTACATAAAGGACTGTGATTGAAATAGAAGGATTCCAATGTTAATCTGCAATTGCTGTAACACTGCTTTTTGTGATACTCTTAAGAAAAAGTGAAGAGATTAATAAGGTTGGTTATTATGTTTCTGTAGTAATTTCATCCTTACTCCAAAGTATTGCCCTGTATGCTGACCCCTATTGTGAGAAAAATGTCTTTCTACAGTCTGTAATTCAGTTTCATTACTTTACTATATATTGATAAAACTGTGTCGTGTATTACAGAAACATGAAAGGGCAAGATTCTTTGATTTTAAGTAGTACATTTAGAGATGACAGAAGGATGAAACTACCAGATCAGAGTTCATGGTCTGCAAAACATGCTCCCTCCTCTCTGCTCCTCTCCCGGACTACGACTTTTGTTTTGAAGATAAAATCAGTAAAAAGATTTTGTACAAATCTCACCAGATTTTTCATTAAAGGCAAGATTCTGTATAGGAAGCACCTGGATTGTGTAGCAAGATGTGTCTGTTTAATCAGGGTATTTGTTGATCTGGGTCAGTGACAGCATGGTTATTTGTCCCCAGCCAGTGGGTGGCAATGGCAGCAAATGGCTTATAGTAGACAAGGACTGATTTTGATAAACATGTCCAGATGGCTATGATTTAAATCAGTAAATATATTGTTTTGTACTAAGAGATATTTTAATATTAATTTTAAACCAATGTTTACATCTACCAGTCACTAGATTCTACATATATACTCTTAAAATAATATTTGAACCAGGAGTATGGTTGAGAAAAAGGAAAATAGCTTTGCCTTCTCCAATTCTATCACTTCTGCTGTTTTTATTCTTTATGATTTATTAGATCAAAGCCCTGTTGTCTATATATTAATATTATTTTGTAGTGCTTTTCTCAAAATTACTGTAAGCTGAAGCTAATTTTACTGGAACAGATGAATTTCCAGTACACCAGTCTTGTCAAATAACCTTTTCATGCAATGAAAGCATCAAAACAGTACAGCTGATAAACAAGAGAGAGCATAAAAAGGGAGTTTCTAGAACTCACCAATATTAGCTGCTCACCCATACATTCCCTTCCTCTCAAGTTTCAAGATGAGATTATTATTAAAAAAGGGTGATTTGTGGAAAAAAAAAAAAAAAGAAAAAAAAAAGGAAAGAAAGAAACCTGCAAATAAACTAACTTGGGGGAATTCCCAAGTCTATGTGTGACCTCCATCCTGATAAAAGATTCTCTTTTTTTTTTAGTACTTAACACTTCACACAACTGGAGATCTGACTAGTTCCGTGCATGCTTCAGGAAAGTTGTGCTTTGCGTCAGACCCCTCGCAGGCCAAAGGAGTGACTGCTCAGGGATGACAATGCTGTAGGGACCAGTGTGGTGTCCACTGATAGTCACAGTGGCAGCATCTCGCCTGGCCCCTGAGCACTTCACTGAGTCCCTGCACCATGGAGGAGCTGGGCCCAGGCTACTTTTTTGTGATGAGTACCACTGTGCACCCAAATAACTCTGCACAGCTTTCTTTTACTTTTTTTTTTTTTTTTCCTTGCTAATCTTTTGGCTTGGGTGAAGGAGGACAGAGAGTAACTGCATCCCAGAAAAACTACCTCTCTTTGGACTTGCAGGGTCCTTGTTCCAGTCTGCTTGCTGGCCTTGGGCTGACGGTGTTATAGACAATGCGCTGTGATTAATTTTTTTTTTTTTTTTCACTTTCTACAGTTAAATTTACAAATTCTATGCCAGATTTTTTCTTTCTTTTACAGTGCTGCAAAACTAGAGTCACCTCACAGCTGTGCTGAGATCTGCTCTGCACTATCAGAGATGCCACCAATGGCTTTTAGATAGAAGGAAGCTGAGGCTTTAGCCTCAGAGCAGAGAATATTTCTCACCCCGCGTTGTTCTCGGAGACATTTCTGGCACACAGGAAGGACTCACAAAATCACCACCAGCATTTTTTAGCTAATTCCGTATGAGACTTGAAGTATTCTAGAGGTGTGTGTCACACCTTGCAGGACTGATGGCAAATTTCATTCCCTCGTTAGACATAGAAATAAAAGCATGACAATCTAGGGGCTGCCTGGAAATGCTTTGTGATAAACAGCGGGGAGAAAAGCCTTCAAACAATACATGAGGATTAATGGGAGTGGGTCCAAATATCTTACTCTAACATGAACACTTTGATAACCATAACCATGTGGTTTGAAAAGCATCATTTTAAAAGGTCAGCTATACCACTCTCTTACTGCATATTGAAAGCATCATGGATATATTGAGTCATACATGTTGTCATTTGCATTTGGTGAAATCCCTGCATTTTACCCAATTTAGTGAGCAAGCACCACCTTGGCAATGCTCACATCTAAATGCAGTTACTGTTTTGGGGCTAAAACAACATCTTGCCCCATCCTGCAACAGTAAATCACTCTTTAGTTGTTTGGTCAATGTTTGTCTTTTCAAGATGGTAAGTCATTGTGAATAAGTGGAGAGGGACTGGCATACTAGAGTAATGTGGGTATTTTGAGCTTCACCTCCGGGATACTTCTGTGCATATTGTGCTGAACAAAATGACCAAGTGTATCAGTCTGCAGATAGTCACTAGTGCATTGCAAGATCTAACTCTGTATTTGTGTGGATAAAGACTGGCTTCATTCTACAAATACCATATAGCATCATCATTGCTATATGTCATGAAAAGGCCTTAATGAAGTTAAGTACACTTTTTGCATTCCAGCCTTTTTTTAAAACTGTTCTCAGGATTTGACCTCATAGCCTTTTCCTTATTTTTTAAACATCACTGGTAGGGACTGTTTGACTTTCCAATGTGAGTGATATTTCCAACCCAAAGACAGAGGAAGCTGTCCTCACCCTTCCGGGGGCTACACCTGAAGAGTAAGCAAATTTTGTGGGTGTTTAAGCCTTTTTTTATTTTCTACGAGCAATGTAAAAATGACTCATTGGTGCTTTAACTGAAATGTATAGTTGGTAAACACCAGCAGGGAGCAATCACATTTCTAGATTTGTAAGTAAAAACAAGCCATACCATACTGACACTTTGCTCCTTTTACTGATCTGAGGTTTTGGTGGGAAGAGCAGGGGTCCAGCCTGCACAACAGGGAAGGTCTGGTACTTACAGCCACCAGTGGCTGGTGGGGAAACAAAGAGCTGTCCAGTAACAAGGAGACCACAAGGAGGTGAAGAAAAGGAACAGAGGCACCTTCCTCTAATAGCACTGATACAGGCTTTCAAACTATTTTTGAATAAAAAGTAATAATTAAAAATCCCTCTCAAATTGAGGCATGTATACACAAAGCAACACAGAGCCTAATTCAGACTGCTGAAGGCAGACTCCTATCATGGATGTTCTACATTGAGCTCTGTCTGAAGCATAGTCAAAACACATGCCATCGCCAAGCACACATTTTAAAACTAGTTGGTTTGCTGACTGAATTGTGGCAAAGCACATATATAATGTTCAAAAATTGCTAAGGAGAGAAGTGACCTCAAAGTGCATTCGTGAAACCTAATGCCTTCATAGGGCCCATAAGGTTGTTTGAAAGGATTTTTGTAAGGATTCAATGGATACTCTCCATCCAAGAAGGTATGCAAGTCATATGCCTTCTCCCTGGTATGGACAGAAAGGTCAACACTTGGAGAATTTAATTTAGACCCCTAAGCTGCACAAGCAATTAGATAGAAAATTTGGAATGGGAACCTGCTGACTTGCTCCCTCTCTCCATTAGTCACCAGAAGGAGAATATGGGAATTCTACTAAGGCAAAATGCTGAGTGTCATCTGTGGATCCTTCCCATTTCCTACTCTTGTTGTACTGGGGCAGCTGAACTCTGGTCCCTGCAGTTGTTTGCCCATTGACTCCCTGGTACTCACTGAGACTGCAGCTCATGAAGCTCTGCATTGCTCCCCTACTGCTGGGCCTCCCAAAATTTCATCGAGATTCTGTGATGCCTCTTTGGAGTTACCCAGTGATGAGTAATAGTGTGTAGAAGTCCATTACATAGTTACCTGATACTTAAAGTGATAATGATGGGAAAAGTTGTCCTACAGGAATGAGCTTGAGGGCAAACTTTTATTAGCTCTTTACCTGTTTTCAATGTAACATTGTCCCAAGGAAAGAAATGCCATTGCAGGCAATCAGCTGCACTCAATATAAAATTAAAGGGGAAGAAAATACAAATTAAATGGGAAAAAAAGGGCCTGCCTGACACATTGTAGTATGTCAGGCTATGGTAACTTGCCCCAAAAACTTTATATTGGATCCAGCCCTACTCTACCAAAGATTTTGTTAACTGCTTCATGATGTAAAGTCTGCTAACAACATTACACTCACTGGCCAGAGTGAGGCTGTTCCAATATGCTGTGTTGCCTTCAGTGATCAGCACTGAGTCCGAGGTTGCATCTATGAGTCAGTATCACCAAGTCATATGCACAAATGCTGCATTTGTGGTTCTGACTTGAGCCCATGCCACATCCTTGCCCACAGTTATGCTGCTGAAGTTGGGACTAGCAGAGCTCAACTCAGGCAAAGACACAGACTGGGAGTGGTGAGAGCAAAGTGTTTAAAATCAGCTGGTGGTGGAGCTCTTGTGGACTGAGCTTCCCTCCTGACATTGCACAAGGACTACCACTGGTGCAAGAGACAACTTCTCCTTCAATCCCCAGCACACTGCCTGTACCACACAAGCAGTGCATAGATGTCACAGAAACCACTTTATGCACAAGCATGAATCCACACAGTTGTGTACATCTACTCCTGGGGCATGGCAGAATCCATTCCAATAGTTATCCCAGTGTAAAAAATATCAGAACCAGATAGTTTCTGCATGAAAAATAATACTACATGAATGTAATCTCTCTGTTACTGAGGGAACCTCATCTTTGAAAATGTTCTTTTATTGGCTTAAAAAGGCTGGGGGCAAGAGAAGACAGTGTGACTCTGGAAACCGCTAGTAACTTTACATCGATTTAAGGTTTCCATTCAGTATTGTACATTTTCCAGTTTGTACTTGTTGGGGTTTTGGGGAGTTGTTCTGTTTTCCTTCTTGTCTTAAAGAATTTTTCCATACTTGTTTGTCAGGAAGGTTAATGGCCGTACTTAAGAGGGACAAAAGGGCCTGGCCACAGGGGGAGGGGTCCAGCCTGCCGGAAAAAGGGGGTTGGGTGGAGCCCCTGGGGCTCTCTGTCTCTTGGTTTTGCTCCCGGCATTCGAGGAGGAGAAGCTGCCCTCGTGGTGTGGAGAACTCACCCCTGCTATGTCTCCTGCTCTCCCTGCTGCCTACCAAGGATCCTCTGGACTCCGGGATCAGCTTGGAGAGAATTCGTCCCTGCTTCACCCCCTGCTTTTCCTCCTACCCCTGCTGTCTCCCGAGGACCCTGCTGGACACCGGGATCGGCTGCCCAGGGGGTTCGTGACGCGGGCTTTTCCGTCGGCCATTGCCCCGTGGGGACTGAGCTGGCTCCGGAGCGGCGGGGAGACCATGGCGTCCTCCCTGCTCCCCGAGAGCCCCCGAGAGGTTGGCACTGGGTTCCCTGTGCTGTTTGCTGTTACTGCCGTAGTTATTGTTGTTTGGTTGCCTTGATATATATATATTTAGTAAAGAACTGTTATTCCTACTCCTGATATCTTTGCCTGAAAGCCCCTTAATTTCAAAATTCTAAGCATTCAGAGGGGAGGGGGTTGCATTTCCATTCCAAGGGGGGCTCCTGCCTTCCTTGGCAGACACCTGTCTTTCAAACCAAGACAGATTTTGGCGCCCAACGTGGGGCTCGAGGGCATCGAGAGGAAAAGGTGAAAAAAAAAAAAGGAATAACAGTTCCTGGGTAATCTAATTGTGTGTGATGGATATTGCAAACTTGTTCGGCGGCACCATGTGGTCTGGCCTGCCCCGGTTCACGTGGCACGTGGCCGTGGCTGTGTTCCTCCCCTTTGCAGCTCCTTTTCTAAACATGGATCCCCTGGCTAAGGTCACTGTGGCTGTTATCCAGTTTGCACAGTGGGTTGATAAAGTGAGGAATTCATGGCTTTTCATGTTCCTCTGGAGTGTGGGCACATGGATGCAGGGCTATCACACACTAAGCGCATGTTTCTGGGGTTATATGAAAAACGGTACCTTCTGTGAGGAAATAACACAGTGGGAACTTTTCTCCCAACCCTTCAACCAGTTCTTTGGGCCTACCCCACCGGCTTTTGAAGGGTTTAGATTTCCTTTAGATACTAGCCAAATGTTGTTGATAGTCCTGCTCTATTTAGCATTCAGATCGGCTTGGATAACTGCCCAGGCACCCACCCCAGAGGCTAGGAGTGCTGCCCCAGAACCTGACACTGCCCCACAGCCTACCTCAGAAACGGACCACTCAAGTACAACCATCCAGGTTCCAGCTGAACCACAAGGGCAGCCCCAGCCAGCAGCAGTCACCCCTGTGCAGAGGAGGAAGTGTAAGGCCAAATCAGCACGCCCAGTTAATGATGATGGGGGACCAGGGCCCTCACAACCAGCAGGAGAGCCAGAGCCTGAAATCATCACCGAGTCCCTGTCGTATGACAGCCTCCATAATCTGCGAAAAGACATTGTGTGACGGGGGCGTGAGGCTTATACAACCTGGTTACTTCGGGTTTGGGACCTTATGGGCAAAGGCGTGCAACTGGATGGGGGTGAAGCGAGGTATTTGGGATCCCTGGCCCAGGACCCAGGTGTAGATCAGGTATTTGTGAGGGAGTCAGGGCCCCTTTCTCTCTGGGAGCGGCTTTTAAGAAGTGTGAGAGAAAGATTTGTTCATAGAGAGAGAATGCAGGAGTACCACCATAAAATGCAGTGGAAGACATTCGAGGAAGCGATCCAACAGCTAAGAGAAGTGTCAGTATTAGAGGTACTTTTTGGGAGGGATGGACAACATGATAATGACCCCGACCAAGTCAGGTGCATAGGGCAGATGTTGTGGAGCCTGGCAAGATTAGGGCCATCGCAATACGCCACCTTCATTGCAACCATTAATGCTGAGGACAACCGAGAAACAGTGGGCTCCATTGCCAACAGATTCCGGTATTACGAGAGTATGGTCAATGGCCCAGTGAAGGCTCAGGTCTCTGCTGTGGTTAGGGACCTCAAGGAGGAGATTGTGGAGGAGGTAAGGAAGAGTTTTTCCTGGGTGACACCAGTGCGAGTCACAGACCCCAAAGTGAGAGCCCGACGTCCCCCAGCTAGAGAGAGAGGGTACACCCCACGAGCTGAGCTGTGGTTCTTTCTGTGTGACCATGGGGAAGACATGAGAAGATGGGATAGGAAACCCACTTCTGTTCTGGCAGCACGGGTGCGTGAGCTCAAAAGAGAAAACACTAACCAAAGGGGTTCTGCCAGAGTGAAAGTGGCCTCAGCCTCCCGTGACCGAGCTGCCAGGTACTACAGAAGGGAGGATGATATGTCAGATCCCCTAGAAGGAACCTCCTGCACATATGCCGAGGTAAGGAATGATAATCAAGGCTAGAGGGGCCCTGCCTCTGGCCAGGAAGAGGTACGGGAGAATCGTGTTTTCTGGACAGTGTGGATCAGATGGCCTGGCACATCAGAGCCACAGAAATATGAAGCTTTAGTTGATACTGGTGCGCAATGTACTTTAATGCCATCAGGACATGTGGGGGCAGAATCGGTTTCCATTGCTGGGGTGACTGGAGGATCACAGCAGCTGACCGTGGTGGAAGCTGAGGTGAGCCTGTCTGGGAAGGAGTGGCAGAAACATCCAATTGTGACTGGCCCAGAGGCCCCGTGTATTCTGGGCATAGACTTCCTCCGGAGCGGCTATTGCAAAGACCCGAAAGGACTCAGGTGGGCATTTGGGATAGCTGCTGTGGAGGCAGAGGGCATTGGGCAACTGAACACCCTGCCTGGACTATCAGAGAATCCTTCTGCAGTTGGGCTCCTGAAGGTGGAAGAGCAGGCAGTGCCAATTGCCACCTTGACAGTGCACCGCCGGCAGTACCGCACAAATCGAGATGCCGTGATCCCCATCCACAAGATGATCCGTGAGCTGGAGAGCCAAGGGGTGGTCAGCAAAGCCCACTCACCCTTCAACAGCCCCATTTGGCCTGTGCGCAAGTCTGATGGAGAATGGAGATTGACAGTGGACTATCGTGCTTTGAATGAAGTGACTCCACCCTTGAGCGCTGCTGTGCCGGACATGCTGGAGCTCCAGTACGAGCTGGAGTGCATAGCAGGGAAGTGGTATGCCACTATTGACATTGCCAATGCTTTTTTCTCCATTCCTCTGTCAGCAGAATGCAGGCCTCAGTTTGCCTTCACCTGGAGGGGCGTGCAGTACACCTGGAAACGACTGCCCCAGGGGTGGAAGCACAGTCCCACCATCTGCCATGGACTGATCCAGACTGCACTGGAAAAGGGTGAGGCTCCAGAACATCTGCAGTACATCGACGACATCATTGTGTGGGGGAACACGGCAACAGAGGTATTTGAGAAAGGGGAGAAGATCGTCCAGATTCTCCTGGAAGCCGGCTTCGCCATCAAAAAGAGCAAAGTCAAGGGACCTGCCCGAGAGATCCAGTTCCTGGGGTTAAAGTGGCAAGACGGACGGCGTCAGATTCCCACCGAGGTCATTACTAAGATCACCGCAATGTCTCCACCCACCAACAAGAAGGAAACGCAATCTTTCCTTGGTGCCATAGGTTTTTGGAGGATGCACATTCCTGAGTACAGCCAGATCGTGAGCCCTCTGTACCTGGTTACCCGCAAGAAGAACGATTTCCACTGGGGCCCTGAACAACAACAAGCTTTCACACAGATCAAGCGGGAAATCGCTCGTGCGGTAGCCCTTGGCCCAGTCAGGAGAGGACCAGAGGTGAAGAACGTGCTCTACTCTGCAGCCGGGAACAAGGGTCTGTCCTGGAGCCTTTGGCAGAAGGTGCCTGGTGAGACTCGGGGATGACCACTGGGATTCTGGAGCCAAAGTTACAAAGGGTCCGAAGCCAACTACACCCCAACAGAGAAAGAGATCTTGGCCGCCTATGAAGGAGTCCAAGCTGCCTCAGAAGTAATTGGCATAGAGGCACAACTCCTCCTGGCACCCCGACTACCGGTGCTGGGGTGGATGTTGAAAGGAAAGGTTCCTTCCACGCATCATGCCACCGATGCCACTTGGAGCAAGTGGATTGCCCTCATCATGCAGCGCGCCTGTATTGGAAACCCAAATCGCCCTGGGATCTTGGAAATAATTACTAACTGTCTGGAAGGTGAGACTTTTGGATTATCCTCTGAAGAAGAGGAGGAGCAAGTGACACGTGCCGAGGAAGCGCCCCCATATAACGAGGTACCGGAGAGTGAGAGACAATACGCCCTCTTCACTGATGGTTCCTGCCGAATCGTAGGTGCTGACCGGAAATGGAAAGCTGCTGTATGGAGCCCCACACGACAGGTTGCACAAGCTACCGAGGGAGAAGGTGGATCGAGCCAACTCGCTGAACTCAAAGCCGTCCAATTAGCCCTGGACAGTGCTGAAAGAGAGAAGTGGCCAAAACTATACCTCTACACTGATTCATGGATGGTAGCCAACGCCCTGTGGGGCTGGCTGGAAAGATGGAAAAAAGGAAAACTGGCAGCGTAGGGGAAAACCAATCTGGGCTACTGCTGAGTGGAAAGACATTGCCACTCGGGTAGAGAATCTACCTGTGAAAGTCCGCCATGTAGATGCCCATGTCCCCAAGAGTTGGGCTACTGAAGAACATCGTAACAATGAACAGGTAGATCAGGCTGCGAAAATAGAGGTGTCCCAGATAGACTTGGTTTGGCAACATAAAGGCCAGTTGTTTTTGGCTCGATGGGCCCATGATGCCTCAGGCCATCAGGGCAGAGATGGTACCTATAAGTGGGCACGAGACTGAGGGGTGGATTTAACCATGGACAGTATCTCCCAAGTTATCCATGACTGCGAGACATGCGCCGCAATCAAGCAGGCCAAGCGAGTGAAACCCCTATGGTATGGTGGGCGGTGGTCCAAATACAGGTATGGGGAGGCCTGGCAGATTGATTACATCACACTGCCTCAAACCCGCCAAGGCAAGCGGTATGTGCTCACCATGGTAGAAGCCACCACAGGATGGCTGGAGACCTACCCTGTGCCTCACGCTACTGCCTGGAACACCATCCTGGGCCTTGAAAAGCAGATCCTTTGGAGGCATGGTACACCCGAGCGAATTGAGTCTGACAATGGGACTCATTTCAAGAACAGCCTTATAAACAGCTGGGCTAGAGAACATGGCATCGAATGGGTGTACCATATCCCTTACCATGCACCAGCAGCTGGGAAGGTTGAGTGGTGCAATGGGCTGCTTAAAACCACGTTGAAGGCACTGGGTGGGGGGACTTTCAAAACCTGGGAGATGCATTTAACAAAAGCCACCTGGTTAGTTAACACCCGAGGCTCCACCAACCGAGCAGGCCCTGCTCAGTGTGACCCCTTGCAAACAACAGACGGGGATAAGGTTCCAGTGGTACACATGAGAGGTATGCTTGGGAAAACCGTTTGGGTAAAGTCTGCCTTGAGCAAAGACAAACCCATCCGCGGGGTTGTTTTTGCACAGGGGCCAGGTTGCACCTGGTGGGTGATGCAAAGAGATGGAGAGACCCGTTTTAGGGTGAAGCACTCACGGCACTGCACTTGTATCCATATCTGCATGTATATATGTATAGAATTAGGCGTAGTATATGTGTGTATATAGTTTAAAGGTTTAAGTTTGGTGTAACATGTTAGTATGGAAAAATTTGGGGTGGATAATGTTGGGGTTTTGGGGAGTTATTCTGTTTTCCTTCTTGTCTTAAAGAATTTTTCCATACTTGTTCTTCAAGGAGGTAAATTGCTGTACTTGAGAGACAAAAGGACCTGGCCACAGGGGGAGGGGTCCAGCCAGCCGAATAAAGGGGGTTGGGTGGAGCCCCTGGGGCTCTCTGTCTCTTGGTTTTGCTCCCTGCATTGGAGGAGAAGCTGCCCTCGTGGTGCAGAGAACTCACCCCTGCTATGTCTCCTGCTCTCCCTGCTACGTCTCCTGCTCTCCCTGCTACGTCTCCTGCTCTCCCTGCTGCCTACCAAGGATCCTCTGTACTCCGGGATCAGCTTGGAGAGAATTCGTCCCTGCTTCACCCCCTGCTTTTCCTCCTACCCCTGCTGTCTCCCGAGGACCCTGCTGGACACCGGGATCGGCTGCCCAGGGGGTTCGTGACGCGGGCTTTTCCGTCGGCCATTGCCCCGTGGGGACTGAGCTGGCTCCGGAGCGGCGGGGAGACCATGGCGTCCTCCCTGCTCCCCGAGAGCCCCCGAGAGGTTGGCACTGGGTTCCCTGTGCTGTTTGCTGTTACTGCCATAGTTATTGTTGTTTGGTTGCCTTGATATATATATATTTAGTAAAGAACTGTTATTCCTACTCCTGATGTCTTTGCCTGAAAGCCCCTTAATTTCAAAATTCTAAGCATTCGGAGGGGAGGGGGTTGCATTTCCATTCCAAGGGGGGCTCCTGCCTTCCTTGGCAGACACCTGTCTTTCAAACCAAGACAGTACTTCACTGATGCTCATGGTGCTGAAAGAGATGCACTAGTGGATGGTTATTATATTTATCAATCAGGTGACCCTAACTACCCAAAGTGGAATTGCTGCCTTCTATTCGTCACACTGACTTAATGAAAAAAGAGGCTGGTGGCTGTCAAATAACCAGTCAGAAGAAACAAAAGAGAAGCCAGGCATGGTTCACAGCTTGATCCAGCCCACCAGTACCTTTCATGTAGCCATATCAATTCAGCTCCTTTGCAGTCCCAGTGTGAATGAACCAGAGCCATTGATAGCAAACAGTTAAGAGTCAGAAGGAACTGATCAATATATTTAGATAAGATATAACAAGAATACGCAGCAACCTGGCTCTTTGTCTGTGCTTGGTAAAGAGGAGAGGAAGATAAAAATCCCTATATTGTCTGCTTCAGGCTGAACTCTTCTCTTTGACATTACTGTTAATCAATACCTCCATAACAATGAACTTAACCTAAGTTCAGGATAATGCGGTGGCTTTATTAAGAAACTCAAGCACAGAAATACAGTTGGGAAGTCCTATGTCTCCTCAGCAAATTAATCCTTTGAACTCAGCTCATCCACCTGTACCTTCATGTACACTGTTTTTACAGAGAAGATGTTGGAAGTTTAAAAATAATTCAAAATATGTTATTTGCTCCTGAAATGGACGAATGAAGAGTAGAGAAAAGATGCAAAAAAAACCCCAACAGCTTAACTGAACATGAGGTGACATTAAAGGGTATGTAAATATTTATATCTAATTTTATAGCAGTATGCTATATACTGTACTTTTTTTGATTCCAGCACTCAGTAACTGGGATTTCTTCAGCTCTGAAAATGACCTTTATGAGACTCAGAAAAGAAAAACTGGGACAGCATTGAATACAAGCTAGCTTTTGAGACAGGAGCCACTTATGTGATCAAGGCTATATTCAATTCAACAGCCTTTGGTGTTTTCTTTCAGAGAAGCAGCTGAGCAGTTTTAAATAATAGAAGAAAAAGGTTTATTTATAGAACAAACTGGAAATGAGGCTCTACCTGCAGAGGCTGAGTACACAGTCAAAATCTTCCTCTGGCTTCACTTAAGAGTTTGAGTTTATTACAAAGTTAAAGAAGGCATATTTAATATTTTTCTTCTCTAAACTATACATAGACACACACAGAAGAGAAAAAGCAGGTCTGTCTGTATAGAATCCCCTCTATCTTTAGTTGAAAAATTTTCTACTGTGTCAAACTTAGAATACAGTGCAAAACCAAAATCTGGAGAAGAGTATATTGATTCAGGAGATTTTTTTCCTTATAGATAAAATAAAACCTAAAAGACTTAGGTTTGTAATAAAAAGTGTTTAGCATAGGAAAGTCAACAATTATACATTCTAAAAAGGCTGTTGCTAATCAAATTTTACAGAAAAACTTATCACATTGCTTATGGGGGGGAAAAACCCCCACCAACATCATGTAGCACCTGTGGTTGTCCAACTGTGTTGTCATCACACACTGTATTACCCACCAGAAAAAAAACTCTACAAAGCTATGTCCGAGCACTGAAGTGCAAGGCATGTGGACAGGTGCCTCCCTCTACTTGGTTCTTTTAAAAACAATTTCTCCTTAGTTTACTTAGGTACTTTATTTATAGCCTGGCCCAATATTACAGCTGTGGTTTTAGCTTCAGTTTTCATCCACTGAGTCCAGTAGATTTCAAGTGTTGTTTTGGCATGAGATGTATCAATTATCTATCCATTAGGAAGGCTTACCACTTTGCAGCTGGCAATGCCAAACCCTTCAACCCCAACAGCATACAGGCAGGCCCACAAAATGATTCATACCTTTTATCTGTCATTTTAGGTATGCCAGTCCTAAATTTAGGCAAGCTCTCTCAGTCGCTGCAAACATTGATATCCTAATTTTGCACCAGCAATATTTTCCTAGGTCTCTAGATGTTGGCTATCTGGTTTTGCTCTGGCTTGATCTGGTATGTGCCTATACAGATCACTGTCAGGATCAGGCCTTAGAAAAAGAGGACCTGCAATATCCTCGTACTACTAGTCCCCTTTTTGGGAAAATAAATACTTATTCCCTCCCTTTCTTACTACAAGGACTACAAGATGATCTACAAGACTACTCTATAAAAATCTGTCTCTTTTTAAGTGGGTGTCTCTCCTATTGAATATTTTCCATTTTGTTGTAAGTCTTTAAAATGAGTCACTGGAATAAGATGAATCCCATGTTTTATGCCTGGGCCAGCATCAAACCGTAGAGGCAAGTCTGCAGTGGTGTCTAACACAGTTATTTCAGGCAAAATGAAACAGCACCAAGAGATGACATAGACGAGGGCTTGCTACATAACTCAAGGCCGTGGGAAGATTCCTCAGGGATGGCCACTGCAGGCCTCAGCAAGTTCTTTGTGAAGAGCAACCCAATGCATGTTAAGCTTATGCTTCCAGATCATAGGATGCAATATTCACAGTAATTATAACCCTAGTATTTGGACTCGTATCAAAAAGAAGCAGCTTATGGCCAAGTGCAATTGCAAATACCACTTCCATTTTAGTAAAGCCTAAGCCAACACATAGATCCCTACAATCCAGAAAAAGATGAGCTATAATATTTCTCATTTGTTTGCTAGAGACAGGGTTGCTACAATAACTACAACCTTAAACTTCAATCAGCACTTTTTTCCCCTGAACATTTGCTTTAAAGAAGCCTAAATTAACTGCAGACATAATAATGATAGAAACTGTCTTGTAATCACCTAGGTCAGGCACATAATAACCTGTGTGAGTGTAACAATGTGCACAGTTGATGTTGTTTTTTTGCTCCAGGTCAAAAAAAAAATAACATTCTCTATCACAAAGTACTGTAGAATGATCAACAGTTGTGACACAGGTGGTAGCAACACCATCTAGTTAGCAAAGCCTAACACTCAGCTTTAGAAGTACTATTTTCAGTGAGGTGAAGATTTCTGGGACAATCCCCAAACTGACTTTTTATACTGATTCCTTAGAAAGGAAAAAGTATCATCACACTAGTATCATCAGAGCATCATCAGAGGCCTGCAAGAGTGAAGCTCTTGCAGAGAGGACAAAGTTATCCACTAGCCTCTCTGCCTCTCAACCACACGAAATCCTGAGAATACCCTCCAACACCTGTTTCCTGGGACAAACACTTGAGAACAAATAAAAGAACAAGAGCCTGGGAGCATCCTTAGCTGAATCTCAGAGACAGAGGGGCATATCCTACTCAGAGACCCTAAGAGCACACTGCCCTGTGCAGATGCAAAATGTGCCTCTCTCCTGCCCATGCGGTGGAGTAATTTTCAGTGCAGCTGCCCATGTTGTTATATGTTACTATTTGCAGATAAAGAACACCATGCTAAAGCATATTTTAACTGCATATCCAAAATGCTCTACATCTGTTCAGCTTGGATGGGTTCAGTGATTCAGTTAACATAAATCTCAAGCCCATCACAACCTGTTACGTGCTCAGTTAAGCCTGATCCACTGCACCTTTCCTTATTTTCTGTGTAAATGGATTCTGTTTTTTCCATGACATAAGCATGTCCCTAGACCTTTGGAAAAAGCATTTAGCTGAAAAGCACAGAGCAGTAGGAAATTGTTTGCTTTTGATATTCTAAGATGGAAATACAGTCAACATGATAGATTAGTACTGAGTGAGTGGAAGTTATTTTTCCCAAGGTGTTACACTTGTGATTCAGAAATGAGTGAACATTAAATAAAGTACTGGCAAAACCATCAAAATATGCATCACGTATATCAAAACACATGCTCATATATATATGAGCTCATGCTGAGCCATACAAAGCCCGATAAACATTTCCTTGTCACAGTGCAAAGCAGCAGTTACAGCATGCAGAGGAAATTATGTCTACACTGCAAGATTGTGTGTCTGGACTTAAAAGTAGGTGAATGGGTCAGATCTTCATGTGGTTTAAATCAGGAAAGCTACAGAGATTGCAGTCAAGTTTTAGATGACTATTCCTAATGAGCTCTTGTTCCATGATGTCTGCAGAGATGCTTGGTTTACAAGGCCACAGCTTTGAAAATCCATAATCTTCCTTTTAGGCTTCTTCATCAGGAATTCCTTATACAGACTTCTTGTTTCATTCTCCACAGGAGAAAAAAAGCTGAGTAACTCCTCTCTCATTTGGCTACTGCTGACAAATTGACATAGGCACTGAAATTAAAACTCTGCTCAATTCAAGCAGAGAGGAAAGATCATGCTGAATGTCCTGTTTTCCACTATTCAAATCTGTAAGGTCAGAGATGCTTTCAAACAGCCTGTAATGCTTTAAGTTGTTTTGTTCAATTAAGCACGGCTAAAGCTTTTATCTGAGTTCAAATGTTGACTGGATACATAAGCAACAGCATTAGCATTCAGCAAAAGCCTACAGTGTTAAGATGTGGTGAATATTGTACTAAGTGTTTCAATGCTGTGCTCTGGCTGCTGCTGTAGGGTTCTCACATGTATTTCGCCAAGAAAGAGGATACGTATGTTGTTATTTGTATATGTCATATCAAATGCTGTTCCCAACGCGTTTGTCTGGTATGATTTTCTGTTCCTGTCCTTAGAAATCTCCTTTTATGGCTGCCATGTAGTAGATCTGTTATTTTTAAACTACCACATATTTTTTCTCTTAATACTCATCTGATTGTTCAAAGCCAGACCATGGAACCTCAAAATACACATTTTTCCACAGCTTCAGCTGAGTTCATTCTAGATTTTTATCAGCAGAGGAATTCAGCCTGGGAGGTTCTGTGGCATCAGCCCCAGTGGCTACAGGTGGGAAGTGTTGAAGCATTAGCGAGCAAGTTCAAAGGCTGCAAAACAACCTTCTGCCATGACAATGAGTCTGAGCAATAAGCTATCTAATGTATTGGATTTTCCAATGAAAGGCATTTTTCAATAAATACCAGCAATTTTGAACTGCTGGTATTAGTGAAGTGTAGTTTTTTAAACTGTACAAAACTCTCCCCTCTTTCCACTTCCATGCTGCTGTTCTACTCTGGAAACCTCTTCCTTGCTTATTGCTTAATGACAACACTTTCATTTAAGAGAGCTGCTCTTCGAGGCAGAGCTGTGGCTTGAGTGGCTCAGTTCCACTGACTTTTCACTGGAGTTGCACCAGCTTGCACCATCTGAGACAAAGTCCTCCCAGCATTTTCAGAATCAGTATTTAGAAGCAAAAATCAATTTCCTGTTTCTTAATCTTTTTAGCTCTATAAAATCACACAGAAAGGCAGGGAATGGCAGCTGGCAGGCATCTGTCACAGAACAAATTTTACCAGTAAATGGAACATCTTCTTAACCACCTTGTTATAATGTGTAGAAAGAGGAGTTACTATCACTGGTGACTTCAGCCTCAGAGATATTTCCTGGAGATCTCATGTGGTCATTTAGAAATTACTTTAAATAGTCATACACCCAGCATACTTGAGATGAATACTGACCTTATTCAGAGAGACAAAAAAAAAAAAAAAAAAAAACCAGGAGTAGAGTTTACAGACTGAAGAATTAACAGGTGGCTATGCATAACACGCATCCCATTAGAATAAAGCATCAACTAAGGGAATGTATGACAGAAACTAAAATGTGTCAGTATCCCCAAATTTGATGTATTAGCATAACTGACTGGCAACAAAAATATTAAGAGAATGAACTGATGAAAGCACATGGTTTTATAATAAGATATCCACAATTCCACAACCAAGTTCGAAACACAAAAAAGCCTCAAAACTGTTAGTTTAGAAGAAGGACATTTCTACTAAAGAAGGAGATATAGAAGCAGTGATAAAACATACAAATATTAAAGATAGGGGGAAAACCAAAAAGAAATAAATTCAGTTAGTAAAGGATTTCAAAATCAGTATAGGAGTCTGGTGTGAAAGGCCTAATGTCTGTTTCTGTGGTCCCAATTCACTGAAAGGAGTATAAGGTTAACGCAGGTTGGGAGCCACACATAAGACTGTTTTGGGTAATGTGGCATAGTTCAACAAGTTTGTCTCTGTCTTGATTTGCTCTTGTGTTTCTGGACCCTTAACATTGCTGTCCACACAGTAGTGGCATGGCATGGTTTGGAAAGGTCCCACAGCTTGGAGCCACATGGGAAAACTCAAGACAGAATCACAAAAATTACCTGGGGCTGGGAGACAAGCCTACCACTGTGTCTATCTACTTGCTGTGATCATCTGTCCTACATTTCTGGGCTCACTTGGTGACACTTCATTTTACCTTCTCTTTGTGGCCCCAAATACTGCAATATAAAATCTTTCAGGCTTATCAAATGAACATGTGTGTGAAACTTATGCGTAACACAAAGCAAGTTGTTAGACAACCTAATAGCTACTATGTCCCTAACTTCTACAAATCTAAGGAGAATCTTATTCTCTCCCACACATGAGAGACATGTTTAACTATCCTCTAGTAAGCTCTCTCCCAGTCAGTTTGCACATGACAATGCAAGACCTGCTTTTCATCTCAGGCAGAAGGCATGCAAAGCTGCACTGGGGCTGATCCAGTTGGAAAGGAAATGCACCAGCCTTACAACTGCAAGCTGGAAGGTATTTAGATACATTCACAGGTATCATATTATAGGTATCATACTATAAACAGATAACTTTTATTTGGCTGTTTTGCCAAGTCCAGTATTTACAAGGCTCTTTGTGAAGGTACATACACACTCCATGCAGACTCACAGAGCCTTTGCAGTGAAAGGAGACTACAGGCTCTTAAGAAGAAGTATATGCATGGCAGGAGAGCTCTTGGGAGAGCAGATGAGGTGAGCCCCCCTTTGCACCCCCAGGGAAAAAAAGTCAAGGGCAACAGAGTTCAGCCATGTACCATTAAGAGTGACATTTCTGTAAGGAGGGAGAACCTGGTGGGTGCTATAGGAGGAAGGGTACCACCACTGGGCTGCTGAAATGTGACAGTGGGGAGGGGGAAAGACTCATATATTTTAGCATTTGAAGGATGAAAGGTTTTGCAATGAACTTGAAGGTTCATGAGCTGCAGAAATGACATGAGTTGCACTGGGCCTGCAGCTAGAGAAATGAAATCTTGTGGCATGGAGATCTCAAGAAAGATTTCCTGTATCTAAGGACATCTCACACATTCAAACAGACAGTGCTAAAGCCAAAGGCTTTCTAATCAGTCCATGGCACTACACGTGCATATGCACCTTGCCCTGTGAGAGGCTTGCCCATGACAGCCTCAAGCCTTGGAAGCACCTTGACAATAGAGTTGAATCTGTCCAACCCCACATGTGGTTCCACATCTTCCCTGCTCAGAGCAGAGGAGTTTTAAATATTTAAGAAAGAACTTAGTGGAAATCAGCCAGCTAAGCAAAGAGATAAAATGTGGGAGACAAACCATGCCCTCAACCAAAGGCCAAAGTGTGGGATGGCAGAGCAATGCCTCTGTCCTCAGGGAGTTTAGATGCTTACATTTGGAAACACTTTCCTTCAAAGAACAAAACATAACCCAGAGGCCTGTACATTGCTCCTCCTTCCAAAATTACTTATCTGATCTAACCCAGAGGGTCTGGGCTCACCCTACTCTGCAGGAATATGGGAAGACCTGGGATCATGCCTCTCCCATCCCAAAGGGATTGCAGTGGGTGTGGCTGAGCTGCATTTCCCCATCCTGCCCTCATGCTGCAGCACTGGGAGCTGGAGGGTGTTGATAACACACCCGTGTTACGACTGCCAGTGCTCACATGGCACCAGAGGATGGGGAGCAAGATGGGGGAGAGGATGCAGCCAACCTGAGCTGACCAGTGGGATATTCCATACCATATGATGTCAGCTCAACTATAAAGGGAGAGGGCAGGAGGAGGATGGGGGGGGGGGGGCATTCTGCTTTGTCCTCCAAGCGGCTGCTACGTGTTCCTGGATCCCTGCTTCCTGGACTCGGCCTGACATTGCCTGCAGACAGGAAGTAGAGAATAACTTCTTATCTATCATAACCCACAGCTCTTTGCATCATATTCTCTCCCAGCGTGCCGTGCTGATGGGGGTCAGGAGAAGTGACAGAAGGGTTTGGTGGGCACCTGGTGCCGTGCCAGGGTCAGCCCACCACAGGACCACTTTTCACTTTGTTTAAAACCCAACACTGTGGGTTATCCCGAGGTGAAAATGCAGCAATCCTTTCCTGCTGTATGGTTTCCACATCTCACAGATAATTTATTTAGCCAGAGGTAGGAACAAGCCCTGTAATGGAACAGGAGACGCCCTCACCCAGGAACAACCATGGTATCCAGCATATACGGCACTGAAAAAGGGCTGCGTGCCCAAAAATGCACCTGTTCTCCACCACCACCCACTAGAGCAGGAACATTATAAAGATACCACCTCTGCTTACAAACCGTGTCTCCCCCTAGCATCAGCATTCATTGGGGTAGGTAGCAAACTACAGATGCCCACATACCCCATGTTGTACCTTAGGCCATAGAAATGCTGTATTATCACTGAAGCAGTTCCATTAGAGGTGTGCCCACTATGCTCTCCTTCCTTTCTTTGAAAGCTGGCAGGAGCATTTAAAAGAAAATAATTCCTTTATACTTTGCTTTTGCATGTAGGATTTACCTTGTGTATCTAAAATTTCCTGTAGAACAAATCTAAGTCCCAATTCCTAAAGCTGTGAAGCAAGAGAGAAGTAAATGTAAAAAACTACAGGTACAAAAATATCTCGTAAAAATTAGTAATTTTCATGTGTGTTTGAGAAAGATCATTTTGTGTTTGTTTATGCAATCACAAACACGCTAGAAGCCAGTAGATGTTACAGGGTTAATTATTATTTATTTTTAACAATTGTACTGTATTTGTTAAGTCTCGCGATCTATACATCCTATTGCTTCACTTGGCTGAAAATTTGCATTATTGTTCTCTGAGCTAGGATTGATTAGTTTTTCTAGGATATTGCTCTAGATGTTCATACTACAACAAGCCAGGTTATCCAATATCTAATTAAACACAGGTGAAGCTTGAATTTATTACAGGAAGACTGCAGAAACCATTTTGAGCTGTCTGAAAGGAAAAAGAGTGCATTGGTAGGGAAGTGAAGATAAGATGGTGGGGAAAGCAGATCATCTTTGCATTAAAGTTAGTAACAGTGCATTTAGCGTCTTCTAGAGTGATACTTGGTAAATTAAATTGTCTTCTACTAGCAAATAAATTCCTAAATGCTAAACCTAAATGTGAAATTTTGTGCAATTTTTGCTCGTACCTGCTACATCAATAACTTCTTTACAGGTGAACAGCTTTATCTGTACCCTGGAAGTATCCTTACAGACCTCATTTAGAAGCAGCAGATCCTTATTCACATCTGTTTTTTCTGAATCTTGAATGTATTCTGTATTAGGTTACTGCTCCCTGTAAATAGCATCACATTTCCCACTTTGTCCTGCCTCCAACTTCACAACCAGTGAAGTAAATTTTTAAGCTTATAGTATAGAAAATACAAAAGCAATGAGTTCTTTCAGTTCCACTTAAATATGCAGCTACTTCTAAACAAGCAGAACTGTCTTAACAAGTCTGTCCCAAGTGAATAGTTTCATACTCTGGTACCAAAATGTGCCACAAAGTCCATCACTACAGCCTTGTCTGAGAAAGCTGTGCTCCGAAAAAAGATCTCAAACTCTGCTCCAGATTAATACCTTGGCCCTCATTTCTGCCACTAACTTGCATTGTTTAGGTATGTAACAGTTTTAAAATAGATTAAAGCCAGGATGCTTTCCTGTTGCTGGAGCATGGAGCTGAACACCGAAAGGGCATTTCTAGCATTGTGTTGTGAGCCACCCCCCCTGTTTCCTCATCATAAAGGTACCAGGGTGTTAAATTTTTACAGAGATTACTGTCACAGGTAAGCAGGGCAGGTGAACATCCATATCTGTTTGCTGGCAGTGGGCAGTGGGTCCCTAGCATCCCCCCCAAGTTCCTTAGCAATGTTATTTCAATTACAGGCACACATTTGCCTGTGCTGCAAAAGTGAAACTCCTTTGTGCCATTTTCACTTGGATTGCCTCTTCAGCACTCTCCTTTTGAGCGTAAGGAAACAGCAAGAGGTAGAAGGACCTTGAATTCAGCTACATGAAGGCATTACTGGTAGCATGTCTTTAGCCAGCTGATCACTATGAAGGCAATGTGTGAGATGAGCTGGAGGATGGAGCTCACCACCTTGCTGCCAAGTGTCCCCACAGTTGATCTTGGGAGACTACCCAGACAATGCCCTCAAGAGACAGGGAGGTCAGAGAGGCATTGGCCTTCTTACAGTAGTGGGACACTAGCCTGAGCCTCTCTATGATCACTGTAATTTCCTATTGCATTGGGAACATGCACTGCTGATGAGAGGCTGTATTTCTAAACAGAAGGAGTTGTTCCAAAAACCATCGGCATTAGTGTAAGTATCAAGTACGGACACAAAGCTTGCCCACATTACTCTGCTATTGGCCTCAAGCCAAGCTCCTATGAAAAAATATCAGCAGTTCCAGTCGTCAGCCCTGTGGAACCTTCCTCACTCTGGGGGCTGGCCACAGCACACAGGTGCCCATCTGGCTCCAAGAGCACCGACAGTTCCACTGCCGCTCAGGGCACAGACCTTTTGCAGTCACAGGCAAGATCACTGTCACTGCAGATGTTTTTCCTTCCACACTCTCCACTGTCTGCAGGAAGCCTCTCATATGTGACATGGTGATGTGGTGCAGCACTAGCCTGTGCCTCCCACGCTTCTGAGAACCCTGGCTCTCACCGCTACCGGCCTTCTGCGAGGCTGGGCACCACAGCCGGCACAGCACGACACCTGTCTACTCTTTTCACTGGAATCCCTGACTTCTGGCTATTTACGTCCTTTTCTTAGAGAGAGAGAGGAAGCTGAATGAATCAGAGCTATCTATGATTACCTCTGCCCCAGCCCTCACCAGGCTCCAAATGGTGCCTCGTGCCTTGATGGAAATACCCACTGTTGGGCTCATGCTGTGCATGCTGCTGAGACACGGACCAGAAGTGCCACAGTCTGCTCCAGCCCTCCTGGGGTGGCAGGTAGGGACCAGGTCTGCCTCAGTGGGCAGAGACCCTCTTGGGTCTCCAAGCCTTGCTAGCTGCCCAAGTCCCCATCAGCATTTCCCATGGGAGGCAAAAGTGGTGCTGTCCTCATGGAGGCACCTGCAGAAAGCAGAGAGAAGACAAGTTCCTGGGCAAGCCTGCAGCAACCTCACCACTGCAGTGAAAGCCCTAATCCAGGCATGCAGGGCTGTACACCAAAGGGAGGGAAGGAGGGACAAAGGGAAGGATGGCAGGAGGGAAAGATGCAGGTGAAGAGCTTCATGGTAAGATGGATGGTTCCATGAAAAACTAAAAATGCAAGTTGTTCCTCTGAATGAGCATACAGCTTATGGAAACACACCACCACAGGAAGCGTATCCTTTGCTCTTCTCTCCCAATACCTGTCTGACACACAGGGTTAAACACTAGCTGCTCATCTTCTGCAGAAAGGTTTTCTTCCCTCTGAAACATTGAAGAATAGATGAAGAGCAAAGCAGCAGCTTAAAGTGACACTTCCCCAGTGAGGAAGCAAACCCTCTGAGCAAGAATGGGTTGCTTCCTTTGTGTGAGAGAATTGGAGTTAAAATCTCTTCTGACCACAGGATATAGAAGGCTGCCTCTGAATCCAAGTGATACATCTCTGCACTCACTACTGCCCTATTTTAAGGGACACCTCTTCAGGGAATCATTTTCACTGCCAGAAAACAACTGCAAGTACATAATGAACATGGTATTTGGGTCACCTTTGTATGATCTTGAGGCCTCATTAGCTGAGAACTAGGCCTTATTATAAGGTAGGCCTTATTAGGTTGGTACTGTGAAGGGGCTCATGCCCCATTGCTCTGAGCACAGCTATGCTCAGCTGCTGGGACTCTTGGAGCTGCAGAGATACCTGTGATCTGCCAGGATTCCTGGCCTGAATGCAAGTTTTCCCCTGTCTGCTAAACCAAACTTACTTGTAAAATGTGCACGAGGTCCTCCTGAACACTAAATCAGCACTAAGCATCTTCTCAGCAGCTTTACAGACAGACCTCACCAGTGCCACCCCTAATGCTGCACATGTGAGGTGACTAGGGTGGCTTGCTGTGGTTACACAGGAAAAGTCAGATGCCTGTGAATGGCACTTGTAGACTCTCAAGTATTTCCTATAGAGCTCTACCCAATGCCTAGCACACAGCAGTGTTCAGACAAGTGGAGAAGCAATGCTGGGAAGCTCCCCTGCCACCCTGGGAAACGCTCTGTCTTGCAGGCTGACAACTCCCACTCGCTCTGCTGGACACAGAAGTGCTCTGAACATCTGAGGTCCAGGTCCTTTTTGACAATATAAAAAATTTACTAGTGTGTCAGGAGGGCCAGAACAACAGACCTTTTATGTCTCAGTTGAATCTGCAAAACAAAGCCTATGTCTTCTCTTTTCTTCTTCATTAAGGGAAAAACTATCCATAAGTTATAGTGACAGGACATCCAAAAACCCCTCTACAATCAAAGGAACCCTAAATTTTCATAGGCAAGCACACAGAGATGCCAGAAATGAGACTGCTTGATCAACATCAGAAATGACGGGCAATTGAAATAAAGGACACGCATCCTGCCCTGGGAGGACTGCATTCTCTGTCCACATCAAACTGCCATAAAGTATCTGTAAAGAACAAATGGAAATATTTTCTTCAGCAGCAGGGGAGTGACAGGGAGAGGCAAAGCCAAGCAGCTCCAATCCAGGGAGCTCTAACCTGGTCACAGTCCCTCCTACATCCCATCTCTGTCCCAGTGTGGGTCCCAGTGAAAAAAAAATGATTCAGTATTGACTTGTTTCAGTTTTTGCACTAGTTCAGCTGCCATTATTTGAACACAAGCAAGCCCTTAGCTAAAATAGTCAGATTTTTCTCTTTTTCTGGAAGGGAAAGAGGAAAGAGAAGATAAAGGACTCTCTACAGATAATCCATTATATCGAGGCATTTCTTTGGAGTCACATTGCATAAAACCCAGCAACAAAGCAATGGGTTTGGTCTCTCTTGAACAGATACAGCAGAAGATGCTTTTTATCAGCATCACAAATATCAAGCTATATTTTTTGGAGCTGGCACTCAGATATATTTCTGCATTGTGAATGCAGTCATAACAGCTTGGGTTGTCAACTACTCAGCCCCTATACTAATTCTGAAACTAAATACCTGTGCTTACAAATAAATCATAACATTCTGGCAGACCAAACTTACACAGCTGTACAGAGTGCATGCCCTTTATTTTCTTCATCTAGCCTGCCTCCCAATAACCAACCATCAAAAAGGGTACCTTGTTTAGAAATTCAGGCAAACTCTAGGATCCATACGGCATATAAATATCCATGGGCACAAGTGATACAGCCAAGAGTAATCTGAAGAGTATCAGGAAAGACTACAAAGCATTGGGAGCAGTGGTGAAGAACTCTGGAGAACAGGTGGCCTTTTTATTGATCCTCCTGGTCAAGGGTAAGGGGCACAAAAGGGCCAGCTGAATCTGTAAAATCAATGACTGCTGCCACAGAGATGGCTTTGAGAAAGCTGGTCTCCTGGGGGCTGATGGGTGGGGATCCTCAATCCATCCAACTGCTACCACTCTGAGGCCAGCACCAGTAATAGATGCCCTGGGCCTGGAGAAGTATCACAGACCAGTAGCAGATCACCTGAAGTGCATGAGATGGAATTCAAACAAGTAAGCCAGCTTCAGTGGGGGCCCAACTTAAATGCCTCTACACTAATTCCTGTCTGTATGGGAAACAGACAGGAGGAGTTAGAAATGTGCACAAGCCTACAGGGCTATGACATTATCAGCATTACTGAGATGTGGTGGGATGGGTCCTGTGACTGGAGTGTGGGAATGGATGGGTACAAGCTCTTTATGAAAGACAGGCAGGGGAGAAGAGGAGGGGGTGTTGCTGTCTACATAAATGACCAGATGAGGTCCATGGAACTCCTTCTAGGGAAGGATGAGGAACCATCTGAGAGCTTATAGGTCAGGGTTAAAGGGAAGGAGGGTCTGCTACAGACCACCTGATCAGGAAGATCAAGTGGATGAGGCCCTCTATAGACAAATAGGAATAGCTTCACATTCAAAACCCCTGGTCCTCATGTGGGACTTCAACTACCCCAATATCTGTTGGAAAGACAACACAGCAAAACACCAGCAGTCCAGAAGGTTCCTGGAGTGCATTGATAAATAATTTCCTCCTCCAAGTGGTAGAGGAGTCAATGAGAAAAGGTGCTATGATGGATCTTGTTCTCACCGACGAGGAGGGGCTGGTGGGCAATGTGAAGCTCAAGGGCAACCTTGGCTGCAGTGACCATGAAATAGGGAGTTCATGATCCCTAGGACAACAAGGAGGGTGCATAGCAAGCTCATTAGCCTGGACTTAGGAGAGTAGACTCTGAAATCCTCAAGGACCTGCTTAGTAGGTTACCATGTGATAAAGCCCTGGAGAGGAGAGGGACCCAAGAAAGCTGGTTAGTATTCAAGGATCACCTCATCCTTCTTTAGGAGTCCAGAAGCAATGCATCCTGACATAGATGAAGGTGGACAAAAATGACAGGAGGCCTGTATGGATGAACATGGAGCTCCTGGATACTATTAGTTGCAAAAAGAAAGCCTAAAGAGGGTGGGAACAGGAACAGATAACCTGGGAGAATACGAAGAAGTTGTCTAAGCAGCCAGGGATCAGGTTAGGAAAGCTAAGGCCCAGATAGAATTAAATCTGGACAGGGACACAAGGGGAACAAGAAAAGTTTTAATAAGTATGTCAGTGACAAAAGGAAGAACAGGGAAAATGTGAGCCCTCCTCAGAAAGAAACAGGTAAACTGGTTACACAGGATATGGAGAAGGCTGAGGTACTTAATGACTTTTTTGACGTGGTCTTCAATGGTATGGGCTGGAACCACAGCATCCAAGTTGCAGAAGGCAAGGACAGAGACTGGGAGAATGAAGATATGCCCACTGTAAGAGAAGACCATGTTCGAGACCATCTAATGAACCTGAAGTTGCACAAGTCCATAGGACCAAATGAGATCCATCTGTGGGTCCTGAGGGAACTAGTGGATGAAGCTGCAAAGCTACTTTCCATCATATTTGAAAGGCCATGGAGGTCTGGTGAATTCCCACTGACTGGAAAAGGGGTAACTTCACCCCCATTTTCAAAAAGGGAGATAAGGAGTATCCGGGAAGATCCTCCTGAGCACTCTTCTAGGGCACATGGAAAATGAGGACATCGTTGGTGGCAATCAACATGGCTTTACCAAGGGCAAGCCCTGACTGACAAATTTGGTGGCTTTTTGTGATGGGGTCAGGGCATCTTCCTGGACTTGTGCAAAGCATTTGACACTGTCCTGCACAACATCCTGATCTCTAAACTGGAAGGACATAGTTTTGATGGATGGATGGATGGATGGATGGATGGATGGATCACTCACTGGATCAGCAATTGGCTAGATGGCCACTCTCAAAGAGTTGTGATCAATGGCTCTATGTCCAAATGGAGAACAGTGAAAAGTGTAACTCCTCCGGGATTGCTACTGGGACCAGTGCTCTCTGACATCTATGTTGGTGATATGGACAGTGGGATCAAGGCACACTTAGCAAGTCTATGGAAAAAACCAAGCTAAATGGTGTGGTTGACACAATGGAGGGAAGGGATGCCATCCGGGGGACCTTGACAGGCTGGAGACCTGGGCCCACGTCAACCTCATGAAGTTCAACAAGGCCTGTACCTGGGGTGGGAAAATCCCAAGAACAAATACAGGCTGAGCAATAAGTGAATTGATAGCAGCTCTGCAGAGAAGGACTTGGGGGTACAGAACATGAGCTGGCAATATGCACTGGCAGTCCAAAAAGCCAACTGTGTCCTATGCTGCATCAACAGAAGCATGGCCAGCAGGTCAAGGGAGGTGATTCTGCCCTTCTACTCTGCTCTTGTGAGACCTCACCTGGAGTATTCTGTTCAGCTCTGGAACCCCCAACACAAGAAGGACACGGGATCTGTTGGACAGGGTCCAGAGGAGGGACACAAAGATGACCAGAGGGCTGGAACACCTCTCCCATGAGGACAGGCTGAGGAAGCTGGGTCTGTCAGCCTGGATGAGAAGAGAAGGCTCCAGGGAAACCCCAGAGCAGTCTTCCAGTACCTGAAAAGGGACCTACAGGAAAGCTGGAGAGGGACTTCTTATAAGGCCATGTGGTGACAGGACAAGGGGCAATGGTTTTAAAACTAGAGCACGGTAGATTTAGATTAGACATTAGGAAGAAGTTCTTTACTATGAGGGTGGTGACACTGGCATGGGTTGCCCAGAGAAGTTATGGATGCCTCATCCCTGGAAGTGTTCAAGACCAAGCTGAATGAGGCTCTGAGCAACCTGATCTAGTGGGAGGTGTCCCCAGCCATGGCAGGGGGGTTGGAACTAGATGATCTTTAAGGTCCCTTCCAGACCAAGACATTCTTTGCTTCTATGATTCTACACGTGACAAATGAAAGGTTTTGTCTCAAAGTTTCATTTGCTCCATGGTTTCAGTCATTTCGTTTATCAAGGGTGTGATTTATTAGAAAAATACAGTTGGCGAACAGAAATTAAAATTTCACTGACCTTTCACTGTAAGGAACATCAGTTTCACAATGCATTCCTGATTAGAAAAAAACATCAAATGACCCACATATGGGTAGTTGAGCAACTACAAAGCTGACTCTTTTCAATCTACAAAATCACTTTTTTTTTTTTCTTCTCTTTAGAAAACATAAACAGTTAGTGTTCATATTCCCAAGCAGAAAAAGTGTCTGAGGACCTTATTTACTGATTTGGAAGGGCAGGCTAAACCCTTATCCTTGTAGCCAGTTTTAGGAACTTTCAGGTTTGTCTTCGCAAATAATCAAATGAAACATTGATATCTTGCTCAGGGTAGCTTTAGTCAACACATTTTCTGTTAAACTCACCTGCAGCATGAATTGAGCAACTGTGTGGCCTTATTACTACCAAACAGTTTAAAGAGTAATACTTACAGTTAACAAAATGACATCAGAGGACTTGGCTTAGATATGCACCAGGAAGAGAGCATTTTCTTAGAAAAGCATAGTTCTCAGTAAATGATAAAACCACAGAGCTACTGCTGTGCACTTTAAACCACAAAGCTGTATTTATAAAGAATTAAAGATCTTAAATCCCACCTCCACCCCCCCCTGCTTCTGCCATCCAAAAGCAAGAATTTTCAGATCCACACCTAGTATTTTGACTCCTAAGACAACTTCCTGACCTATGCCCTATTAGGCATCCATGTTACGGCCATGGGGAACGCAAACTCTTTTACCATATGACTGTTTAAGTCATCTGAAATGTCTCCACTGCTTATTATTACTGATCTTCTGTGTTACAGTCATGCCAAGAGGCCCTACCATGCCAGATTCACAGCAAAGTAAGAGTCCTGCCTTGCAGAAGTGCAGTGCAAAGAGACCACAGAGACACCAGGAGTCAGAGGAAGCAAGTGCTCTGATCAAAAACACTTACAAGAGGAAATAAATCAGCCTCCAAAACAAGCAAGCATCCTGATTCAGAAACACTTTAAAAATGCTCTTGCTTAACCCTTCATGGAGACCTGTGGGACTAGCAAACTCCACAAGCTCCTGCTCACCTGGGCTATGTGCTGTAACTCAGCCTTGGCCAATGCTGTCACCTGTACTGCCAGGTTGGCAGGGCCACCTCAGTCTCACTTGATTTTTCCAGCAGAGAAGCATGAACAGCCTTTACAACATGCTGGCATCCAAAGCTGGGTTCCCATGAGCTGTGTGCATACAAAAAGTATTTGGCAAAGCAGCTTCTGTCCTGGGAGGACAGGAGGGCAAAGCTCATGGGGTCGGATGGGACAGCAAAACAACCATGGAGATGTCTTCCTATGCCTAATGCAATAAATTGCAAACATTAGTTTTGTGGGCTTTTTTTCAGTATTTCAGCTAGGCAAAAAGAATTAAGAATTAACAGTGCTGCACCTGCACAGCATAACCCTAATCTGAGCTTCAGACCATCCAGACACAGACCATCCTCAGGAGTAATAAACTTGGGGGACATCTTGTGGGAGGAGGAAAAGGACACACAGGTATTGTTCCAGCATAGCTTTCAGCCGTCACTGAAGTATCCACCTGAATGTGGGAGTCAGAAGGTAGAGAGACTCATTTGAGGCTCTATTAGCATATTATAGCATTTTAAGAGCAACACAGAGCTTTCTAGATGACTTGAAAGCCGTCTGTTCAGTCTAGGTTTAATCCTGCTGTCATGTAGCTGAAGGAAAAGAGCACCTTTCAATGAAGCATTTATTTGCAGGACTTCTCAGGAGTCTAGCAGCTGCATGTTACCATGAACAAGTACCACTCTCAATCCAAGTCTGCAGGGACTTTGTTTTCCAACTGACAAAGGGAAATCTAACAAACCCCATCTGGCAAAAGAGGCTCCAGGTGACCACAGTCAGACACTTTCTGACCTTCGCTGTTAGGTGAGTGTCAGGATTCAGCAATAAATCCAGCAGAACTGAAATCTGTCTCAAAACTTCAACAGTAAAAGCCAAGATGCTCTTCACAGGGCAAGGTGGCCACTGGTTGTACCAAAGCCTCAGAGTGATTGCTGACATTTTCTCTGAATGTATTTGCAATTTTGGGAAGTATTTACTGTAAAATGACAACTGCCTGTATCATACAGGTACAGAGAAATGCAGGACATCCAAGTATCAGTGGACCAGTGCCTGTGAAAATCAATGAGTAATAAAAAAAACAGTTCCCCAACTGTCTGAGCCCTCAAGAGCTCTAACAGAGCCATAATCACAGAGGACAGAAATTAAAATGCAGTTCTAAGGCTGGACAGGGGCTGTGTATAAGTGGGATGCACCAATTCAGCCTGGCAGTACCTGTCCATAGCTCATGGACAGAGCTGGCTCAAAGCACAGTCCTGAGGACCTCTGCAGTAGTTTGTGTCATAATCTAAATAGGCTCTGGGCACCAATGAACTGTAGTTACTGATTACTACCCTTTGTTGGCTTGCATTGAGCAAAGATTTCATGCATCCCACTCTGACCCCATAAAGCTGACAGGTCTGTGAGGAAAGTGGAAAGACTCCAGCAATGCCTAGGGAAAAAACCAAAACCACTGAAGGACTCACTTCTCCATATCAAATATGATTATTTTCTATCTGTAAAGATATTTAATCCCACAGAGATTCCTACATCAAGTTCACTCACTTCACAAAGCAAATGATAATTTTCCTTCTTTTAAGCCAGCTGATTCAGTGGGGCACCTGTTACCAAGTAGAGTCAAGACACTTGGAGCTGGGCTGAACATACAATTGATTGTTTGACCAAGGCTGACCAAGCCAAAACACTGTGTACTCTAATATGTACAAGCTGCTGAGGAAAGAAACAAATGTGAGTTAAAAGTACTCAAATGACTCAATGTGGAAATACCAATATAATTCTGGGACCAACAAATGAATTCAGTATTGGCAACATATTCACTGGCTGGAGGAGAGAAACATTTCTGTCACATCTCAAAGTCAAGTGGGAAAGCAGCATTATGCTGGAAATATAAATACTGCTTCAACAATCCTTACTATATCTAAATCAGTTTCTGTTTGGGGATAATTAACTTTCTTTTCCTCCAGGCATCGCCTTATGTAAGTGCTTTGAATAAGAAAGAAAACAATGACAGAAATATTCATTGTGGTCTGTAAGCTCACATGCCATATAACCTCCTATTGGGAGACACTTTGGATTAGTTTTATTCCCTGATTCACACATGCAGTCCCCACTGAAGTCAGTGAGAACCCCACTTGTATTTCTACAAGAAGAATTTTGCCCATATTGTTTAACTACAATAAGCACGAAACAAATCTGTCTTAGCAGATATTGGGTGACTGGAAAAATGCCCTCAGTACTTTCAGACAGCAACCCGGAGGATACTCCAGATACCTGGGTTTACAGTGGCCCAGTGCTAAGTTACAAAACAAGAGTCTGGAGAGAACAAAAGCATGTGCATAGAGCTATTGCACATCTCATGATCAACTCTTAAATGGAAAAATGGATGATATACCTAAGCTCATAATAAAACTGTTCTAGTCAAGGGAATACACAAACTGAATGGGTCTTGAAATGTTTCAAGACAATAACACAAAGGTACCATTCTAACACTACATAACTATATATTACACAATTATTGTAAGAAGGACAATACTCTTTTTTTTGTGGTTTTTTTTTTTTTGGTGAATTTACTGATCAAGGAAATCTTTGTTTCATTTATTAGAAAAAAATCATGGACCCCAATTTCTGTGTTTCATAGAGCATGGCACAGAGCAATCTCAGATGAGGGATGAGTTTGACTGTTTGTGCTCGTCACTGGGATTATCTGGCACCTAAAATGAAAACTGCTGCATAAAATTAAGGGGGAGGGTGTTCTAGTTTATGTATCTACACTAGGTGATGATGTACTTTTGGCATTTTTATAACCTCAGAAACTTGCAGATATAAATTTAAAAGAGTGGCTTAGATCTACAGAAACTAAAATGTGTCTGGGGAGTGAGGAATCTCTTTTTAAAAGGGAAGAGATTAGTCAGAAGAATCATGCAGAACTGTAAAAGGGAAAATATCAATTGATATTGAGTGTAGCAAAAGCCTTCCTGATGAGATCAGTTTAGCTACAGAAGGAGTAAAAACACTATCACTGGATGCATATAAAATTTTGCTAGGCTGTCATAGATGTCTTGCATCCTCTCACAAACTTTTCTGGTTAGAGCTTCCTTTGTAACAGATGGGTAGGTATGATGGAGCAAATTGTTCATTTCCAAACACTTCTACTAGTAAAAAAGCTAAGGCATAAAACAGAAAAAAACCTTTTACTCTTGAAACTGGTGAGTTGAACAAAATCCGCAACACCACAGGCCTTTTCAGCAAACTGTACCACTTTTGCACACAGCAGAGGAGATAGTTTTACCTCTTTGTTCAGGTACTAACAGATGGGAAGGCTGGGAGGAGAAAAGCTACACAGCTGTCTCTGGAAATTTGTGGTATCAACAAATGTTTGGTTTGATTCCCCATAATATATCAAGCTCCAAACAATCCTTCATTTACAGTGCTGCTGGAGATTTAAAGAACATAGCACCTCCTTGAAACTGCAGCAATCAAAAGGACCTTATTTGGATTCTTGCCCCCAGCTTCACTTTGCTCTGAGAATACATGGCTTCAAGAGCATTCACAAAGGGTTTTTTTCCTCCTCTGGCTTAAACAGTGAATGGCAGAGCTCCGAGTCTGAATAAACAGTGTGGGTGGTGACTGCTCTGTGAGGCCCATGTAAAGGATGCAATAATTTTCTGACTCTGTTCAGCATTAAATCATGTGAAACTTGCTTGATTACAACATATAACATTGACTCTATTACAGACTATAAAGCACCATGCATCCTTCCCTAACTTTGCAGGGGAAAAAAATAACAATTAATTCTCCTAGCTTCAAGTGTTTAATTGTGTATAAAGTTCATTGACCTCACTAGTTACTGTCAGATGATCTTGCTAAGGCCTGTGAAAAACATCCCAGGAATGCAGTGATGTGGGCAGAAACAAAGTGAGTTCATGCCACAAAATACTTTAAATGGAACAAAATCAGCAACCATCTGGAGAGTGTGCACTGAAAACAGGACTTTGGAATAATCACTGGCTTAACATCACCTAAGCATGGCTAGTCCTTGAAAAGGGGCTATTATAGCCTTTAAAAAAATAAATCCTTTAGGGATCCTGCACGTGACTACATGAAGTAACTCTGTTTACTGGGAAATCTCTGCAGCTGACTGGGAGTCAGTGTTTTGGAATGACTGTAGAAACTGGAACACATAGAAGATAAGCTGGGAAGAAGGGAACCTGCTTTTGTGCCCTCTTCAGTTCCCATTAAGGATGACCATAGATAAGCTGCTTTGCCACCAAATAACTCAATTTCTTCCTCAATAAAAATGGAAATAGGACTGCTTATCTACATGCAGACATGTTTTTTTCTACTCAGAGAGGCCATTGTTAATGGAAGGAATTATCACATGCCTGACACATGCATAAGTACTCCTGCTGCATCATTTTTAACCTCTCCCTGAAATGCAGCTTCTGAGTTGTGTTATAGGAAATCTTTTCCGGAATGACCCCAAAGAAGTGTGTTGCATTGCTCACTTCATACACTGTTACCAAATAAATAAAATCAGCATGAATTCTGCTGGTAGTGCTCATTAAAATATAAATCGCTCCTCTTACATACTTTTCACAATTGATCTATGCAATTTCAGAGGGATGTCACAGCCCAATTTTCTAGGAAAGCAGTGCACAAAACGCTGATTAGATGGCAGCTTTCGTTAAGCCTTAATCCTTAGCACAAGTTGAAAGCATATCTGCCAGATCTCTGTCAGATAGCAAGGCCTTTGGGATAGAGACCAAGACTGCCTGTGGATATGGATGACATTTTGACCATCCCCCGTCAGATGAGCCCCATATCTCACCAAGACTGGAATCACTGCTGTAGAGCTCACTCTGCTTCTTGTGGTTTCATGGGTACCTCTAGCAGAGCCTGACCATATCCATGAAGTGTGACCAGAGAAGCACAGGGCACTTCTTCGTGGGCATTTATTTCTCATCCTCTCCTGTACTGCTCTAACTGCTCCTTCCCTCCTCCTCTCCAAAGGCTGATGTACATGAGGAGGAAACATATGCATCATAGCTAGTAACAAGGTGATTGAAAAGCTGCTCTGAAATGATGACCTAGGATGTGGGCTTTCTTCACATCCAGTATGTTGCTTGACAGCAGCTCCCAGTTTGCTGAGGGGAGGCATCATTGATCAAATCCTTTCCAATATACTTGTGATCGTTTGCATTTCTTATGTCAGCTACAGCAGATAAGCTCCTGAGCAAATAATTCTGGTAAGACCATTTTTCATTTAGTTATTTGTTTCATTTTGGTGATCGTAACAGGCCTGGATTATAAATTCTACCATCTGAAATTTAATCTTCTTCACAGACAGATAAAACCAGATAATAGCCATATTAAATTGTGGATTATGATTTCTCTTGGTATTAAGTTCTAAAGTCTTACCCCAGAAGGGTATGGAATTAAGACAATTAAGTGCACTATAAAAGATGTGGTTCATAATTTCTTATATATATTTTATCTACTCATTATCAATTATAATAGCGGCTTTAATCTTTTAAGAAAATATTCCAATCAAAGTCTGTAACCAAAACAAAGTTTATGTGTGAGAAGGGGGTTTAATTAATTTTTGCTTTCCATTGCCCCATTACAAGTGTTTGGGTGAGAGGAGACGGGGATGGAGGAGGATGGAAAAACACAAAGTGTGATGTAACTTCATGTTTATGGGAAAAATATCTCAAGAACAAGGTATCTATGAAATCAATGAGTTCCAGGCCTCAGACAGCATTTCATGCTTTTCAAAGATGTTGACATATTGGAATTTTTCCCAAACAGCAAGTAGCCAAAATGGGATTTCTGCAGCTGCAAATAGGTAAGAAAACTCTAACTCAGTTCCTCAAAAAGTTACAAAATATCAAACAATTTTAAGGTACTTTTGAAAGAAAATTATAATACACAATAAGATACCATCCTTCCAGATTGTATTTTTGCTAATAATAGAGCAAAATACCGATGCAGTAATAAGAAGAAATAGGCTGCTGAGCAACACCCACACATTTAAAGGTGCCACAAAGGCTTGGGTTTAGTTCAGTCATTTCCAAAGTTCAAGATAAATAATCTTTAACAAAGCACTTATTGTATATACAACTCTATTACCCAGAAAACTATGCTCCATCAGAATAATCTGAGAGAGAATTAATGGTGTTTTCTGCTTGTCACAAAATGGAGAAGATATTAAACTCGCCATAGCGGAAACACACACCTATATATTATACACTATGCAATACCTGGACATTAAGATTTCCTCTTACCTGAAAATGCCATTCTCTTCTGTTAGGACCTGAAAAATACAACAGTAGTAATCCAGGAACAGCTGGTGAAAATTAAATAAACCTAGGGGACTGTTTGCATATGGATTCAGAAATTCTTACCACAATCACTCCCTTTCTTCAGTTTTATTTTAGGAAACCTAACATATAGGAAGCAGGACTTTTGTCTGAAAAAAAGTATTTCAGTCACATTTGATAATAAATAGCACCTTGAATCCTATCCTCACATCTTTTGTCTGCTGTTTAAATCCAAAATGATTTTAGCAGCCTACTAGCTAAAATTTCCTTGGATTAGCAATCCTGCCTCGTACCATCTGAATGCTGCATTTCTGGACTGTGTTAAGGAGGGGGTTGCTATGTCTAATAGTTCCTGACACAATGGACAGCAAAAATATGTTGAAATCTGAATTAAGATAACAACTATTATCTAAATACATATATGAATAAATACTTGTATTTATATAAGGTTAGTATCCTCAGATAGTATAGAGCTAGAACATTGTTTGGATACAGTTGCAACAGCATAATCCCAGCGTTCCCATGGGATACTGCATGTGTTTTTATCCCTGATGATTTATGAGCTATTGGACCTTAAAACTCTTGCTGCTTCTTTCCTTTAGCAACATTTCACTGGCACAGATCCATCTCTGAAAATAGTCAATTACTGGACTTGCAAGGTCAGATACAATCCCACTAGGTTCAGCAGCACCATCTTTATTTATATCAATTCTGTATCTTATCCATGATCCCACATCAGTATATCAAAGAAGCACCAAAAATTTAAAATCAAACAAACAAATCAACTTCACATTCCCATTAAAATAAAAATGTGAAATTATCATAAAATAAAGGGAGATACTGATGTCAGTTCAAGGAGTGCGAATTAAAGGACTTCAGCCTCATCAGATAAGACTAGATTTTGTTGTATAGCACTCTTGTTTTGTTCCATTTTCTAGTTCTACAAGAAATGAATTATAGCTAGATCTGCAGAGTTTTTAAGGACATAAATCTACCCTACAGTGTATTTGAATTTAAAATATACACAGCCAAATATATTTCATGCCTAAAAAAAAGGCAGCAAAATCTCATGAGGAACAGAGAAATTACCTTTTCCAGTCACTGTGTGAAGATCAGTCAAATAAATGGGCTAACACACCCACCAGCTGGAAAAATTAAACTGAAAGCCTGTTTCTGAATATATGAATTATATCACCCTTAGCCAGAATAGCTTTAATTATTCTTAAATATTGTGGTGGAATAAGAAATAGGAAAATCTTACAGCCCTTTTCTACCAGAATGGAGAAAGAGATTAAAAATACCACCATTATCATTTTTATTGCCTTTATCTAGATTAATAGTCTTATGGATCACAGTAATCCTTCCTGGTTTTTATATCATCTGTTTAGCTTGAGGGTCTAAAGATACTTTTTTAAGGGCTTGTGAGTTCTGTCACCCACCCATCACCTGCTAGGTATGGAAACACCATCAGGCCCATTTTGTAGGTGTGGATAAATACCACTGCATTGGTGACAATGAATGACTACTGGCTGAGCCCTCAGTGTCAGTTTCCTGCCTGGCCTATCAGGATGCTCAAAGAAGGCAAGAAATGTAGGGTAGGATGCATTTCACTTAGCTTGAGTTGTCTTAAAACTGCAAGTCTAGACAAAGATAATCATGTAAATTTTTCCCCTGGATGTAAATTTTTCCCCTGGATTATCTCACTTTGCCCTACTTATTTTATGACAAAATGAATCACCTTCTGAAAGCATCTGTCTGCTGGATGCCTAATTTTTAGATACCTCAAATCTATGCAGAAAAACACAATCATCTCTAAGTACTGAATAGTTAATAAACTCTATAATGATTCTATCTAAGGCTAATAACATAAGTATTTTATCTAGTACTTTTTGATGGTAACTACAAAAATAATGAATTCTTAATTTTCAGAATCTCCACAATTTCTCCTAACATAAAACAAGCAAAAGAGCCATTACATTTGAACAGAAAATGCTTGAAGAATCTGTTTCTTTGCCAGGCACATTAAATAATCAAACTTTGCAGCAAACATGCCTTTTTTTGTAGTTCTAGCTTTTTACATGTTTTAGGATGGACTGAGTTTACATTTGTGTTTTCTCTCCATTCATCTGCTAGATTGGTTCCTTCTTGAATATGTTGCCTGAAACAACAGAAAGCTCCTGGGTCGACCGCACTTAAATGCTACAGCTGGACAAGCATCTCTGCTGCCCATATAAACTTGTGCCTGATGCCTACTCTACTTCTGGCATCCAGTCCCAAAGATGATGGTGGAGCTCAGTACAGAACTAGATGTAGGAATTAATTGCTTTAGGATGTCAGAGATGACAGAGAGTTCCCCCTCTCAGGAAAATTCCCCAGTGAATTCCCATATGACAGCCAAACCCCTTCCAAGCCACCAGCTTTAAAATAACCATTTGATTACACAAAAAAATGTAATTCTGAGAGGTTTGTGTAGCCTCTGCTTTTGACTCTTTAAGGTTGTACTCGTGTTGAGCTTTCAGTGGACTTCTCCACAACTGAGAAACTTCTCTTCAACCAGCTTCAGAAGCAGAGGCCTTAAGAATATCAGTCAGGGTGAGACTCAGCCCCGTAAGAACTGGCAATGCTGCCAATGTATGTGGCAGCCTGCGAAGTCTGTGAAATGCAAGAGGCCCATTTGAGCATAACTACAGACAGACAAAAAGCATCTCCACTCCCACAGTGACAACTACCTTAGAGATATAAAAAGGTACTTAGAAAAGCAAGTCAACACATGAGTGTCTCAAATTCAAACGAGTCTCTTTCATGACTGATTTCACTCATGGGTAATCCCCAGGGTAAAAATTTCTCACTGTTTCATGCCAAACTGCTACCAATAGGTTTTAAGGAGATTCTGCATAGTTTGGGGATTTTTCTTCAAGTGTTTTAAAGCCTACATGAAGAAAACCACAGTGACTAAAATGGAAAGCCTGGGCATTCTGCACCATATGTTACTGCTTTGCCATAGAAAATTTCAGGGTTTTACGGTTAGCAACCGGGAAATGATGACCTGCTCATGAAGTTGCAGGTATTTAGCATGATCCCATCATAGCATACTACACCATTAGTTCTTTGACTTCACAGGGAGAAGGAACAGAGGGTTTGTTTTTTTTTTTCTTAAATCTGATTCTCTAAAAAATATCTTTTAAAGCCACTTTGCAGAAATGGACTTAGTGAATGCACAGAGATCACAGAAGGACTTCTCCCCTAGTCCCAAAGTGCAGTTTCCCCACTTTAAGCACTCAGCTCTTACATCATTCAGTTGCAAAGAAAAACTCTTGAATGCCACCTGATGTGATACTAATATTCTTGAGCCTACCAGCATACCAGCAGAAGACAATCAAAGCTCTGGGAAGTGCCCCTGTTGAGCTATATGGACAACAGCATCAAATTATTGCATTGCTGGTAGTATTAATGGAACAACTCCATCCCCAGTGGGGTAATGGCAGTGGGCAGCCCACTCTCCTGTGTCCTGTTGACACTGTACCCTCTGGTGGTCTGGTCACTGGCCACTGAGGTGAGCAGTTGCTTCCTGAAGGTCCTTGAGATGATGGATTGTATTCTTCTGTCTCCCTGTACCCACATGGGGAATGCAAACTTCAGCTTTGCTGCCAGTAACATGCTGTGCACTTAACAAGAGGGTGGTTCTGTCCCCATCCCAGGATGCAGACAAACACACGGTTATCAGGTTTCCCTGGGGTATTCGTCAAATAACCCAGATGTAAGTAATGCAGACCTTAGGGGGAGCTGTGAGTGGAGGCAATTTTAAAACAATCCTAGGCTTGAAAAAACCAGGTCCTCTCCATTTGCCCTCTGCATAAAGCTATAGACACACTAAGGTCAGTGAGATAAAAGAAGAAAGATGTACATGCTGCATCTATTGCTCCACCCTTCGCACTCTACTACTGCTTCCATACTCATTTTCATCTGTGTAAAGTGCATGTAAAACAAGTTAACCCCTTGCCTGACAGACACTTGAACCATGGGATTTGAATCATTCTTGGTTCCTGGGCCTCGTTAGGTACATAAAAGCCATGTCCACACATCAGGAAACAGCTGAATTGCAGCCTTTGTCTGGTAGGTGCAGGGGAAACAGATCCTGGCTGTGGGCATGTGCCAGCCCATGTCATATAAGAGCTGACACTGTCTGCCTAACAAAGCATTAACATTTCTACCAAGCACACTTTCACACATTTTCAATGGCATAATTGGGCTGTATGTAGTAAAATAAATTAGTCCAGATTTCCTAAAAGCAAGATAGTCTACAATCAAAACACATAACAGAAAGACCTGCATTCCTGTCCTGGATGAAGAGCAGACAGGGAAAAACTTCAGAGCATCCTTGAATGCTGAGTTTTAGAGCATCCTCAGCTGCAGCACCGAGCAGCTAAGAAAAGGCACCACAGTGCATGCAAAGGACATTCAGTGCAACAGAACATTACCCAGGTGTGCTCAAGAAGAATGTGCTGGGGAGGCATATGATTTTGAACATTACAGCTCTTTGCTGTGTCTTGTTTCCACCAAGCATACATATTTCCCTGTCACAGAGTAGTAAGTGGCACCAAGAGTACACGACACATCAAAAAGAAGCGGAGGAGCTTTATGATGTAGCAGTAATTGCAGCATACATCTTCCAAATAAAGGAAGAAAATAACTTACACTCTGCTACGTGACAAGGTCTTTCAGCAAAGTTTTTCCAGGTACACTGAGATACATCTATTTACAGTTTATTTACAGCTAGGACACTGGAGAGATAATCTACGTACAGGTACTTCCAAAGTACGTTTGGACAAGAACTGGGATTTTCCCCTGCAAGTAGCAAACCAACTAAATATTTAAATGGGTAGAAGACCAAACAATTAAGACCAAACAATTAAAAACAAATCAGTAACAACCATATTTCTCTCAGTTCCTGGTATCACCCACTAAGGACAGCTATAAAACAGGGCCTAAGTAAGCCCAAAAATTATTCCTCAAAACTGAACATAATACTAGTAATTACTAAACAGCTATATGGAGTGGAAATATGTATACCTCCCTCAGAAAACCTACAAAAAGACAAGGTCAATGCTTTAAAGACCTCACCATTTTTTCATGTACTAATCATGAGACACTTCTCTGAGACATTATTATGCAAGCTGATGCTTGATGGAGTTTGTAGTAATTAGATAGTGTTTTGTCAGAGACAGACTCATAGAAGAGCCTTATATGGGTACCCAGCATCTCAGCAAATGCTCCAAATTCTGCCTGCTCAACTGATGCTGCGCCTTGTAGACAATTCATGATTACTTGCGCTTTAATGAGCCCACACTTACCCATTAATGACAGATTAGGCTGATTAGAAACAGTCAGGGATGTTTCATGACACAAGGATGCTGTCCTCCTTGGTGCAGGATGGAGTTGGGTGTGGGAGGCATGGGGAAGGACATCACGTGAACAAAGAAGCAATGCACTACAGATGTCCTGCTGGGACAACACCACAGTAATAACTGCTACATCCCGGCAAAGAAGAACTCAAGCATGAGGGCAAACAGGGCTTGTGTGCATTAAACAGGTTTTTATTTTATTTTTTTTTAATTGTGCACAAAGAGAATTTCAGCTCCTCTGGGGCAGATGGAAGGCACTTTTGGCCATGCTGAAATGTCTGGTACTGCCTGTTAGTAACATGCATGGCGCAAGAACAAAATACACTATGGTACAATCTCAGTTGTCTGGTAAAAATTAATTCAGCACAGAGCTGCCTGAACTACAGGAAAACAAGGAGTGGATGGCTTATCCTGCCTCTCCACTCTTTCCTTTCTCCTAGAAAAAAGAGAGCTGCTTAGACTGTTGGTCATGAGCTGGGGCAACTCGACGGAAGCTGAGGGGACAGCAAGTGTCAGAGGGCGGTAACAACCACAAGAAATTTCTTTTTCAGAGCAGAATGAACAGCAACAGCTACAGACAGGGAGCCTTTACCTTCAGTAGGGTACCACTCACCTCCCTTAGTTGCCAGCAACAGCTCTGTTCTCCAGGCTTGGGGGAGGCATGGACAACTCCAGCCACTGACTACAGCTCACCCTTCCTTTGCTTTCCTCTTGCTCAGGAGCCAAGCCACTTCTGCATAGCTTTCTGGGTGGCATGGGAACAGTGAGCCAAAAGGGAATCCCACTTTCAGAAAGTTTGAGAAACTTCATTACTAGACCAGCTAGTTTGTCCTACTAGAGTGATTGCATCACTTATATATGGGGTTTGGTAAACTCTTTAACTGGGCAAGTGTTTTTCTATTTAAATTTGCATGTCTCCATAGACAATTTCCTTCCAGTACCCTTCACCTTTTAAAAATCTTTTTCCCAGCCCTGTTTTGTACGATGTTAATTTCAATCCACATCAAAGTCCAGAGGAATTCTAGACATGTGAATCCATGTTTAAGCAAAGAAAAAAAACCAAAGGGACAGATTTTTATTATGTGAATTTTATTGGAACATTCCCTTCAAGGTTTCTACATACAGAACAGCATCTGGATTCAGTTACAGCTGCATTTACTCCTGCACATCTGCACATTTATTGTTATAGTTACCTTATCCTGAGGGATTTAAGAAACTACCCAAAAAACAAAAGCCTTTCACCTTTAGGTAGATGATGACAAAGATCAAAAAGCCTTCGCCATTCCTGTACCATTGTATGAATTATGCTTTGAAGCTGTTTAAAAATTGTTTTTCTAACTCGAACGCTGATGTTTGACCACTGGGTTTCTAACACTGGTGTGCAGCAGGGCCAGTGCTCTTCCTCTCCATGTAGGTGTTTGTTTATAACACACAACCTGTCTCTAAGTGGCGTTTCACTGGAAGGGACATAAGGCAAGGTATACCGCAGCTCCTTAGCAACATAGAAATAGAAAAACAAACTTTGGATGCACTGGGTATAACTGATTACACAAGCTGCTAGGCTGGCTGCATGATGACAAGCAGTAGGAGGACATCCCCAAATGGGGCGAGTCTGCCAGTGGAGGATGTCAATGGGATTAAAGGTACTCAGCACACAGAAACATAAGGTCTCAATCTCAAAAAATCTTATTTTAATAGAATAATACAGTATACTTCCTACTTCCCAATTACTCCTATATGCAGACCTTCCGTAGAGCTTTCAAGACCAGGTCTTATCATGGTCTCACTGCAAAGATGAATCTTGCTTCATTTAAAAGCAGAAGCAAAGTTCTGTTTTATTTCAGTGCTAACAAGGGTGGGTACTAAATGCATATGTAGATGAAATTCAATGCAGCAGCATACCTGAACATCCACTCTGGAAGGAGGGAACCTGGGCAAAGGGGAGAGAAAGATGGAATAACTGAGCTCATGCACTGACTACAGTGAACATGGCTATTACTGATATGAACAAAAAAACATGATCCATTTTGGATTGCTCTCATTAGCTAGTTAAGGCCCGCTAGTGTGTATTTGACAGAGCTAATTCAAAGACACACAACTGGCTGCATTTTCTGTGTAGGAAAATACAAGCTAGATCTCAGAAGCTGTCATTTTCCAGGGAGACAGGTTAATATTATTTGATTTTAAGCATGGATGGACACTATTTAGATGAACCAATCTGGCGTATCAAGAAATGTGCATGGCAGGGTTAAAGGTCTGAACTATCTCCTAATAACCCCTCTAGTGACCTAACATTACTGGGACCTGAAACACCATGGGCAGACAGGGGTGCAGGCTGCAAAGCTGCCTTTGCCCTGGCCAACATGCTGACTGCCCTGGGAAGATGCCAGTTAGTCCTGATGGCACTGGATGCTCGCAACCATACAGCAGCAGTCCTATCTGAGACCTGTAAGAAGAAACAGCGTATTCCTCAGTTTGTAAATTAATTTAATTCCCAGAGTGCACTTGCAGAGTAATGCTTGAAGCTTACAAAGGCAAAATAGAGCTAGAAACAGCACATTAGTCTCTGGAGAGACATGCCAACTGTTCCAAACCCTGATGGGGGCAGGGTGGAAAACAGTCGTCTGCACCGTCCACTTGAAATGCGAATATTTTCCTCTTACTTTCCCATATTATTTAAAAATCATATACCTTAATAAATATAGGAAACTAGTAACTTCACAGAGATGCATTAAGTCCAAATCCTGTGGTATACTTCTGAAGTGTAATGCTGAAATAGAAGCAGCAGCCTTCTCCTCCTACAGGGCATTGCCAAGAAATAATTATTCTCTCTGATGAAGAAACAGATTAAAAGGAAAATGAAACTGCAGTTTTAATTTCAATAGCAGTGCATCTAAGTCAGCTTGTAATTAAGCCAATCTCACCATCTAAATTAGACATCAGTAGAGAATTAATGTCAACCGTAGGAAAATTTTATGTTTTAAGGAAAAGGTACATGAGTGTTCCCCTTTCCAATATCCATCTATAATCAACCGTCTCAAAATAAAAGATGGTTAGGAGCTGATGGCAGCTAAGTTTAATTTAATAAATGTGTAAAAGATTTTAATCTCACTGAAGGGGCAGGGTTGGCCCCAAAGCTGAGATCCAAATGCTCCTGAACTTTGTAGATGTCTACATTTATAACCAGACATTGTGACTAGCCCATATATTTTTAAGAAGCTATATTGAGAACCTGAATTCAGATATCTTACCACATTGAGACACCTCAGATGCAAACTCTTTTCTAGTTTCCAAGCCTTGGTTTCTGTAAGAAATCTTGTTCCAAAATCTTACAGTAAGTGGTAGGGCTTTGTGTGTTAGTGTCCTTGCTTCTGCCTCCCAATGAGTCATGTTTTGCACAGGATTGTGTCTGAGTATCATCTTCAGCTCAGCTTGAATCAGGCAGGTAAGACACAATGCAGTGCACTGCTTAGAGCACATAATTATGGCATCACTGAGCTGCTTAGAGGATGCTGACACTGACAAAGTGGAAAAGGCTAAAAGCATCATATTAAAATGTCATAAAACATTCATTTTGCATGATTAGAGAAACCAATAATTAGCATTTTTCTGTTAGTGCTTGACTTTTTTTTCTAGTTGCTCTAATCCAGCTTCTTTGTACAGCAATTATTGCCAGTAAAGCTGAATTTGGCATTCTTTTCATGTTCACTTTAAAACCTGCTCTGTAATCTGTCAGCTAGGCAGGTCTCATCTGCTGTATTTGAAAATAAGTGAGGGTTTTTTTCCTGTAGTCAAATTACATTCATAGCAAGCTTCAACTCCTAAACACTAAATTGTAGGACTACATCCATATTCTATTAAGAAATCATATAAATATATTTCTTCTCTGCTAGTTAGTCTAGACTTATCTTACCAAGGCTGAAGCTTTGTGTAAAAGCAGTGAATGCAGGAGTCTGTATGTCAAGACGAATTAAGGACAACCAAAAGCCAAAAAAAAAGTAAAGACATATCTAAACTTCCTAAGAATAATAGATTGCTGATTAAGTTGTTAAAAAGTTAAATAAAGAGGTGATTTTTTTCAATGTCCCTTGAAAACCTCATAATTTCACTAGCCCTGTCTCTTAGGGGCAGAAATACCTCATTGACAGAGGGCATGCAGATTTTAGGAGGCAATGCTCTGTCAAAGCTTTCTAAGTGACACTGGGTAAATCACTGAAGCCTGGGGCATTTTGAAATCGCATTTCCATTAAACTAATTGAGTTGTACGAGTAAATAGAGAATAGAGACAGAGACTTCTGCTGCAGAAGGGCAAACTAACTTAAATGGGTAAGGCATTGCTCTAGGAAGAAGCTGTGCATGGGTGGTGAGCTGGCCTCTTGGAAAGCAAACACCAGCACCATCCTGTTAGTAGCATGGGTAGAAAACCTGGGTCAGGAAGCACTGAGAAACAAATCATTGCAGGGCTCTGGCTGTGCGCTGTTACTGCCAGCAGTATCAAGAGAATAAGCCATCAAGTATTCCCAAATGTGGTGGCTGCTTCCGAGCATCAGAGCTACTCTGTGCAGACTGAGGTAATATTGCCACGATCATATAACAGATGGGGAACCACTAACCTGAGGCGTGGAGACAGTATGCTTTGGAGGCTAAAGTGGTCAGCCATCCCCCCCTCTGCTTCTGAAAGTTTTTCACCTGGGTACCACTTTTATCTGGCACTATGAGAGCTATCACAACTCATGCTCTGCAAATGGTTTGCCACCTTTTACCTCCCTCAGGAGAGAACTACAAACCCTAATGTGGTAGTATAGGGATGTGGCGATGCGGAAGATCACGTGCTGTAATGGAAACGTAGAAACCAGGTAGGATACCACCCATGAAGGGCTGGGTCTGTTACTGGTATATAAGTGCCTGTAGCCTTTAATAAAATGCCATTTTGCCTTCCTCTCTATGAGAGTCTGAGTCTCACAATGGACCCTCGGTGTGTCCCGGCATTTCGGCACTGAGGATAGGACACGTTAATCACAACACCCTAAAACCTCCTAACCTATGGGAGGATTACCTTGGCACTTAAGCTGATTTTTTGCTTTTTTAGTGGCATTCTGCCCCCATCGAGTTCTTGCCATCAGTCCTCATTACACCAGTCCTGCTTATCAAGAGTCAATCACTCTGGCCACCCATGAGCTCAACTGCCTCCATGACACTGGAAAGCCATGCAGCCACATTAGTGTGGCACCTCACTGCAGCCACTGATGTGACTTCCCAGCAGCTACCTTGGGGACAGCCTCACACTCACATATATAGACTTTGGACTGGAACTGGCTTCACCTCCGAGCTGCCCTTGGTGGGTAAAGCAAGACAAGCACAGGGTTGTCTGCATCTTCCCATCGTGAACCACAGCCACTTAGAAAAAACACAGGCATCCTTTCTCATAAATAACTTTTTAGCACTCCTCCACTAAACTGGTTTTGCTTTCCTGAACCTCTGCAGAGCTATCAATCTCTTTCTGACAAAGTGTCAATTTTACCAATTATAGCAAAGCTGTACAGAAATGTAATAGAATTTCTTGGCTCATTAATAATTTCAGAGAAGTAATCCCATTTTTGCTCTGTTGTATGATTTATGAGTTGGTTTGTCATCTCATATTCAATATCAAAGGTAGACATTAACTATCGAAACAAAGATACTCTTATTTCCCTAAAATGATGCTTTAGATAGGTCAAATTCCAATCACCTTTCTGGTGCTACATAAATTCCTAATGAAAAAAGTAATAATAAGTGTTCTTCAATATGTTAATAAGGCATCTCAGTATGCCTGCACATTGCCATAGAGTTCTTTAAAATTAGAGAAACTTAGAAAAGTGCTTGTATTGCTTTTACTTACAAAAAGATCTCACCAACTCTTGAGGAAGAAAAACATGAAAATCAATACTAAGAAACATAAACACAAACAAGGAAGATATTAAATTAAGCCACATTTGAAAAGTTCCTACTCCAGTGAATACATGATGTGCAGGCAAAACCCTATTTTTATACTACTGGAAGTATTTAAGTGAGCATATCTTCAATAATGTTCTGTGGGAATGTATACACAGGTGTATTCATGTTCAGACAGAGGTCTCTGGAGCATCACAAGCCACCCATGCCTTCTGACCACAGTCCCCCTACACACAGCTATAGAAAACTGGTTCAGCCTTTCTTTCTAGCATTTTCAAGATCTCTACGTATACAGCTGTGGATCTTCCGATTCCCTGTCTGGTTTTGCTGAATAGGACCACTGATTTCCAGCACATCAATTTCCCCCCACTATTCCCCTGCAGCATGCAGGCAAAAGTACTCATTTTTGCCAAACCAAATCTCAAGCCTGGAGGATGTATCTGAGGAAAGTGCCTGCCTTGCCCTCATTTGCCACCCCCCTCTCTTTTCAGGAGTCTGTGGCCCTCCTACAGGTGGCACAGCACACCAGATTGATACGAAAGGCCCTTGTGTTGCAAACAGCTTTCCAGCAGCTGAAATTATTCCAGCAGAGCTGATCACCATGCAATGCCTGGGGGAAACGGCAATTCCTGACAGACACAGTCTCCTGCCTTCAGATATGTCAGTAGTGCTCTTCCTTTTATCTTAGTGAATGATAAGACAAAATGGCAAGGTAATGTCAGACCTCACAGGAGAAACGTGAAGAGTAAAACTTTCACAGTTGAACAAAACCAGTCCTTTTTAGTTGCTCTCTCCAGCTCACAGAAATGGTGAGCTCTGTAACTGTTTTCAACAGGCTGCAATTCCTTTTTGTGCAATTATAAATATTTTAACATATGACATCAGTACAGTATGTTTTCATTGTGTTTAGATCTCTTTAATTAGGATGGGGCCTAAGTTCTCCTTGTTGCCTTTGGTACTTGGACTTGGCAACCAAATTTGTTTTGTCTCAACTTACTGTTCTTTCTTCCAATGCAGAAGGAGCAACACACACTTAATTTTTATTTATTGTTCTTGATAATTGGCTTCATTTTCAGTCAGAACTGATCTGATCATCATGGAAAAAGAAATAAAACACATAAAAAAAACATTAAGGGATATTTATCTCCAAGTTAGAAGGGTAGTGAAAATAACCAGAAGGACGAGATAAGTGGTATTTCTGATCTAAAGGATAAAATCCCCACTTAAACATCTACAATGATACAGCTTTCAAATGCAACTATTTATGTCCTTTTATTTCTGGACATTGCACTTAATATGGTGGTTAATGTATAGAAAGCAAAGGCATAATTTACAGGACTGCAATAAGCTAGGAGCCCAATCCTGATATGAAAGAAGTCAATGACACACCACCTGTTTCCTCTCCATCACATAGGCCATAGCTGCACACTGGGTCACACCTGGACAATGTCACCAGCCACAGCTCTGGATATCAACTGGAGCAGGGCCACCCCAGGTACCCACCACCCACCTCCTCTCAGGTGAAGACCAGAGAAGGGTCCCATCCCAATTAGGTGCTTAAAACAGCCCTCAACACCCTCCCAGCACCAAATCCCACCACCCTGCGGCAGTGCTGGGAAACTTTGGGATTATCCACCCTGTATCTGGAGCCCTTGTGTGCTACTTAGAAATACAAGAAATGCCAGAAAACAGTAATTTCCATTGCTTGTTTAATGTTTCCTGGTGATTGCTTAGGCAATAAGAGGCTCAGAGCCTGGGCATGGGAGACTGCTTCACAGGGGCTTAGGTGAACATTGCATGGCAGGTGGGAAATTTCTGTTTGGGTATGTCCAACTACCAGAATTAGTTTGAAACTTTTGCTTGCTTATTTGTGGTCATAAAAATTGCAGTGCTACACCACATTATTAATCTATACCACATTATTAGCCAAGGAAGATAATAAAAATTACCAAATTGATAGAAGATGGAAACAAGCTAGTTAGAGGGAAAGATTACAAATTAGTAAACTACGTGCAGTAAGAATGCAACTCCCTTTGTCAGCCAACATGGCAAGCGGAACCCTTCTTTCCCCTCTAAGCAAGCTAATAAGGAAATGTTAAGCAGGGCTCCATTTCCTCTTGAGAGAGAGGCTAAGTAGATTTAAATGTATTATCTAACATACCAAGATGCTTTATAAGAAATCCTGGCAATAGAATTACAGATGTTGACAGGACATTCAAAGTGAAAAATTAAATCATAACTGGTGTGCCCTGTCTAATCCCATTCATTTCAATCAATATGAGAGCAAAACTTGTCATAGAAAAAAGAAACCCAAGAACTAAAGGAACAAGATGCCTGGGGACTTTCTGGTTCTTTTCTTGATGTCTCATAGGGGCATATAGAGGGAGTTTCATCCTGTTATTCAGCCAACTGGACAAAGATTACATGTATCTGGGTTTGATTCTCTGTTCCCTGCCTGACTCCAGGCACATCAACTCACGGCCAGATCCAGAAATAGCAATTGCTGGCATTTAAGCAGGACAAAGGCTCCAAGGGTCTCTGTAAGATCCACAGAGAGACCCAGAGCTTGGGACAGCATAGCCTTAGAGCCAGCGGAACTTGCTGGGTCACCACAATGTTACTTTTTGAAGCTGCCCAACTTAAGCAGGCAGGACCTATTACCTATGGAGCCAAACCGTAGAGCATGCCTAACCCATGCACAGAACCAGCTTCTCCCACGTAATACAACTGCTTTCTTTACTCTAAACACATTGCAGTAGCCATCTCCAGGCCAGCAGTTTACACTTACCTAGGGAGTGACTTTCTATGCCTTCAGACTGAAGGCTTTCAAAGTTCCAACAAAAGGAAAGCAGCCTAACCACCTGAACAAAGGTAAGGAAAAGATGACAACTACAGAAAAAAGGAGATAGCATGTTACAACCACACATGACCACACTGAGAGCTAAATTCATTCATAGAAAGTGCCTGGAAAATCAAAACTTATAGTGTGTTTTGCTGGAGAAAGAATGACAGCGCTCCAGATGTAACAGAAATACATGTTGTGAATCTCTTTGGATTAAAAAAATTATGTATTTTACTATATAGCATTAAATGCGAGAATATAGCATGTGAAAGTACTGTAGTAACATGAAAGAGGTGTATACGTGTGTTTTTAAATCTCCAATTGTTATGCAACTTAGATTTTTTTTTTAAGGTAAAAAATTTCAAACAAAAAAGATAAAAAAATTTGAGGATAAAAAAAAAAGGAGGATGAGCAACATGGTCCTACAGGAAAGCTGGAGAGGGACTTCTTATAAGGCCATGTGGTGATGGGACAAGGGGCAATGGTTTTAAAACTAGAGCACAGTAGATTTAGATTAGACACTAGGAAGAAGTTCTTTACTGTGAGGGTGGTGACACTGGCATGGGTTGCCCAGAGAAGTTATGGATGCCTCATCCCTGGAAGTGTTCAAGACCAAGCTGGATGAGGCTCTGAGCAACCTGGTCTAGTGGGAGGTGTCCCCACCCATGGCAGGGGGGTTGGAAATAATGATCTTTAAGGTCCCTTCCAACTCAAGCTATTCTATGATTCTATGAACCAGATCTTCCCTGAAGTCTTGAAAGAAACCAAGAAGGAAAGCAAAGGCAAAGCTTCCAATGATACTGTAAATTATTCAGTGAAACTCTTTTGAAGCACATGCCTTTGAATTACCACAGGGAAGGCTCAATCCTATTACAGCCCTCATGAGGAAGTGTTCATCTTCTAAACAAAGAACCCAATGCTCACTATTTATGAACTTGTATGTATTTTTGATTGCTTCTGGCTTGGTTTATTTGCTTCTTTAAGGCTTTTCAAACCCATTTTTTTTCTGAACCACTAAACCAACAGTTCAAGTCAAAGTCAAATGGAAGCTGCTATAGAAGGGTGTATTTATGGACCTATATTTAACTATTACTGATGAAATGTTGGCATTGTGGCAATAAATCAAATAGCCCATTGATGAAAACGGCACTAGGATTTTATACTTGATTTAGAAATTGCTGGTTATTGTCCAAAAAAAGAAAAAATGACAATGACACAAAGCATATATTCCAGGTTCATAAAAAAGGATGCAAGACAGAAGGCAGAATGCTAGGACATAAGCTATATTGATAAAATGCAATCCTTTTATACTGGAATAACAATTCAAGGTTTATCTTTCTGGTGCTTTAGACTACATTTATCATAAATAAGCCAAAGTTAGTGTAACATAGTGGCACTGTGTTGGGAAAAATTTACAGATCAGCCCTTTTATTAGGATTACTGTTACTGCTTCAAGGAAGGGCAATCAAATCCAAACTCTGGGCTTTTTTTTTTTTTTCATCCAGGTGAGAATTGAGCGGTTTTTATTTGGGGATTTTTTTTTTTTTTTAAGTATAAAAGCCAATTACTGGTCTTGACTGAAGTTGAATTAAATTCCTTTTTTGGTGTTCTGCAGTGCACTTCTGGGCAGCCTTTACAAGCTATGGCTAGTGTACAGCATTTACAGTCCCTCCAACAACCAAAATGTATGTGTAATCTCACTACTACTAGAATAATGACATGGACATGAATCATACTGTTTTTGCAGTGATGATAAAGAAAATTCACAGTATAAGCAAGGGGAAAATCACAGCGATCGATTTCTGATTTAATCAGCTTGTTTGTTGTTTTTTGGGGTTTTTTTAATGTTTAGATGTGGATTCATCACATCAGGATGTTTTTCATCACCTCCTCCTCCTTGCAGAAAGGCTGGCAGGTCCCAATGATAAGATGTCCCAGAAGGCAGCGTGAGTCTTACATAATCCTGTATCCCTGCTCAGAAGGCCTCCAAAGTAGGTTTACAGGATTTAAAGACATTTTTCATTTCTTTTTTGTTTGCAAGAATCAGTGACGCCATTTGATCATTTGATGATCAGTGGTGATCATTTACCATGTTCACCCTTGTTCTTGTTGACTAGGGCATTGACTCCTGGGCTGTGCATTGTCCTACCTGCTGCTGAAAAAGAAATGCTGCGTGTGGCCAGCTCACAGAGGAGGAGAAATATTTGTAAACTCCACACAAGCTCCTGGTATCCAAGACCAGGATCAAGATTTAAAATGCAGCAAATGTATTTGTTATGGTGTTAATGCTCTTCTACTTGTATACTGCAAGCTGCTCGGGTCATCTATTAAGTGGGGAAAAAATGCACTGTGGAATTTAGTTATTACTTTAATTTGATTTTTTTAAACAGCAAAGGGGAATAAAAAAGATATACAAGAGCAGCTACAGATATAAACAATTTTGGACAGCCTCATGAGCTGTGTATGACACAACATGTAGTTCTCTTCTGTTTGTTGTTTTCAGTTTAGGTTTTATCCAATTATATATCTATTGTGTGACAAGGCCTGGCATGAGAGATCCCATTTACAGGAAATATTTTTGAGATCAGACGCCCTGCAGGCTAAATGCAAACATTGGAGCAGATGGTAACTGATCCAGTAGAGCTGTACCTAGGGGTGCTGGAAGGGGGAAAAGACTTCGAAAGTAAAGCTGCTAACAAAATAAGCTCACTCTATTAAAAACTACAACCAAATCAGGTCAGTGAGCAGCTAGGGACCTCATTAGGGATGCCTCTGACCACTGCCGTGGACCGGCTCTTGGCTAAGGGCCAGAGGTGGGAGGGAGAACAGGCAAAAGAGAATACTTGGTTATAAAATGACTTTCTACCTACCTGTGAGAAAGGTAATTACACTGAGTAATCACCACTGGATAGCAGCAAAATTCTTAGAGGAGAAACACAAGATAATGTCAAGCCAGCCTTTAACACAGTTGCTCGCAGGCTATCCCTTGGGCAGAGGCAGAGGACGTTGAGATGAGCCCTGTGAAACGAGCTCCCTCCCCTTCCTAAAAATATGGTGTCTGTGCCTGGCCTGGGCCAACTGATGCTCCTATTCAAGCATGTTCCCTATAATCTGCAATGCATCTTGTATTTACAGAAGCCCAAGCTGAGGCCAGATCGGCACGAGGAATAGCTGACCAGTGTAATTGTGGCAGCTTAATCGCACAGGCGAGCTCAGGCACTGCAAATGCCGTTTATCCTGGGGGAGGGTGGGGATTAAGGAAGGAAGCTTGCATCAATATGCTTTCTATCACTTTCTTGAAGCAAAAAACATCCATTTGATGATAAAACTGCATTTATGCTAGGGTTAAAGTGCCGTGATGAAAAGTCACAGCCCTAATGAATCGTACTGTATCAGGAAAACAATTAAACCACAGACTTGCAAAAGCAGATAACTGCTTACCCATATATTTAAGTAGCATCTATCACAGTGAATTTTTGACCTAGACAGTATCTCAGTATAATGACTGTAACTTTGGTTTTAAACATATGAAGGGAAGCTCAGGGGGACTGGATGACAAAAGTGAGTTTCCAGACCAGAAAATGGGAACAGCTGTTCAAAGCCCTTGAGAAGCAATGTCTCATTCACGATCACTATTTTAAAGGTTGGTATGTTACATCATTTCATAAGGTAAAGTGCAAAATACCAGCTTAAGTTACTTTACCTACTTTATTTGCTGGAGAGGGACTAATTATGTCCACTTACCTATGTTAATTGTTCTCTCATCTTTACTAAGTAAGGTTTCATTAACCTAGATGTGGTCCCTCAACTATGCCTAAATAATTTTTGACACTTCTTCTCTTGTCCTGCCCTCTTTGGACTCTGCAGCTGCCATCCCTTAGCTGTCTGCATGCTTTCACAGACTAAACAAGCAGCATTTCCTCTGACTTTCTATTTGCTCTGGACTCCTGCTCATACTGGTCGACTACTCTTTTGTTCGAAGCAGGGCACAGCACCCAGCTGAGACTTCACCAGCACAGAATTCTTGTATAAAGATTTCTTCACATGTCTTGCACCACACTCCCCTCACAGAACTTTTTCACCCTTTGGAATGCAAAAATAAGCCTTGATTTACACAAGCAGTCTAATTTTACCAGGGTCCTCTAACATGAACCCCTGCTGCTGCTGAGACCTGTTTAAATCAAGAGGCCTTCACACAAGTGAAAATGTCTTAAACAAGGATCAGGATGTAACTCTGTCACAATTATTATGATTTGGTAGCATTTAGCAACTGTTGGGTTTTTTTTGTGTAGACATCAGTTTTGTAGCTGAAACTGTGTGTGTCCCTCCCCGCGTACCCATCC
>JANVCC010000101.1:143986-258163 GCA_025345505.1 Todiramphus chloris collaris | reverse complement strand
TTGGGTTTTTTTCTTTTTTTTTTTTTTTTCCTGGACTCCTAAATATAGCCAAGTGGAATAACTAGCACCTCTGTAAACTTTTGTTTAAATGTCACATTTAGTTTCATTTTGCACTCTGAAAGTCCATTTAAATCACATCAGACTTGTAGAGTTCAAAATTTAGGAAATTATTTACATGTAACTTTTAATCATTTCTTCAGGCCTTTCTGACTTCAATACATGTTAATGCTATTTCCACCAAATAAAAGCATGGCCTGAAAAATACCATGTGTTAAAATAAACAGTACTTCGAAGTTTAAAAAACACAATTGAGAAATTAATAAAGAAAGGTTGGTTTGCTGTCACAAGGTATTTTGTCACCAGGATGTTAAACAGTAAGGGGACCACTTTGGGCTTCACAGGAAATTTCAGGCAAAGACAGAGAGGCAAACTCACCGGTACCAAATGAAGCCACTGCTGCACTTAGCACTACGGAGCTGAGTTCATTAATGGCATTATTTAGTATAAAGGCACGCTATTTCAAAACTAAAAACAGCATGGAATTGAGTGACACATTTCTACCAGAAGGGTGAGTAAGATGTACATCCATCTAGTGTCTACATGGCACAAGGTGTAAAATGGTAAATGGCATGGCCATTGCAGGCAAGGCATGAATCCTTCACTCTATCCTGCAAAAAACCTCACACACATAACAGAAAGCTGAGGTATGGGGGGTCAGTATTGGAAAACATGGTAAGTCCTCTGTGATCCAGAAGTCTGTGCTACATCCCTTGAATCATTCAAAGTCATTTGAAAGAATGGAAGCTCTGAAGGCCCTTTGAAAATAAGACTGCCTGACCCACAGAGAGTAAAACTTGCTTATTTATTCAATTTTCTGTCAACATTTCAAAGGAATTATCATCCCTGTTTTGCAGCAACTAAGCTGTTTGCCTAAGGTCAAAGAGTGAATCAACATTAAACTAGATTGCAGAGTATTATGGTTACCATTCCTGTGGTCAACCAGCGAGCATCTTATTAGATCACTCCAGTACATTTAATTTAAAAAGAATGTTGAATCTAACACTGCCTAAGAAGTGCTTGGGCCTTCAGTAAAAAGTTGCGTGAAAGAGGGAACAACAAACAAGAAGGCTTCCTAAGTCTTAGTAACTTGCAAACCCAAAGAAGCAAAGAGCAATGCAAATTAATGTACTGAAATACTGCCATTTGCTGAAAAAAAAAAAGTCAAATAAATACTCTTGGCCTTTTGGGCACAAACGAAGCCTGCAGAGTCTGACCATTGCTGCATGGAGCTGGAGCAAGCATCTTTGGTGAGGCTAAGAAGCTGCTTTCCAATAGCCCCAGGAGTCCTAAGCATCTGAAAAGCCATCACAGCCTGTCCAGAAGGAATAAAAATTAGGTAGAGTGAATACCACTCAAAATGACTTCTTGTATTTTTCCATTTTGAAACAGAAGATGGTTTACAGAATCTGTCTAGACACAGAATGAACACAGTCTCTTTCAGAAACACCAACTGGTCTGTGCTGGAAGGGAGATTGGAGAGGTTTTAAATTATGAACTGCATTCCTCTTCCAGGTGCTGATGAAATCCATAATATCAAAACAGTATCTTTGCTATTTTTTTTTGTATTTGGTAAAAGGGCTGGAGCCTCTCAGAAGCAGAGAACTGCATGTATTCTTCAAGGCCCAGTTACTGCTTATGTTGCCATTATGTTACCAAGCCACCAAAACATGCCTGCCCCAACTAAACTGCAGCACCTAACATACAAGCAGTTGTACTCGGGTACATTTAACATTCTCGAACTCTGATCTCTGAATGTATACTTTGAAGCAGTAAGAAACTTAAAAAGATTGTGCTGAAAATATATATTCTACATGACTTGTTGACAATACCAAACATCAAATAGCTTCCTGTAGCTGTTTGGTTATTTAAATAAAGCTTGTTCAGTTTACCTGCCAAGCTAAATGTTTCTGGAGTCATCATTCATACAACCACTAAGTAATATAAATGGTGAAGCCCCAAACCAAGCCCTGCAGCACATCCACAGAGCCCACTGGAAGAGTAGAGAGAGCTTGGCTTTACGTAGGAATACTGAAGAGCAGCTATTTCTGAATTCATCTTTGAGTTGCCACTCTTGCTCTGCAACAAGAGTGCTCTTGTTACTCTTCAGCCAAAACCAATGCTCAGGAGCAACATGGCCTCTTTCCAAAAATGACTCATTTAGGAACAGATGCTCCCCTATGCCTGTTTCTGAATAACATGCGAGTAGAAAAATTTTGGGAAATCTGTCCAGCTATGGACTAGTGTTTCAGTTAGAACTATTTCTGTTCAATTATTTTATTTTTCAACTAAGTCTCTTCTCACTAACTGCATTTTCTGAAGTTAACAGCAGATTTTTGCAGGCAGTGTCTGCTTCTAGCAGTGATAACACCTGATGTTTAGAGTTACTACCAGGGACTGGCATGAAGACCAAGGCCACTGCTACATCTTGCAGACCACACTGGTGATGCAGAAAGCAAAAGCTCACACCTGTAGGGAGGAGTGGACAGGAGAGGTGACCATAAACTGGCCAATGAGGTATTTCAGACAATGTACGTCATAATCAGTATAAAGCTGAGGGATCACGAAGGTCAAGCTCTCTTCTTCAATGGTTGGTATCTGAGGAGGACTCCATCCATTCTGCCTTTGATCTCCTTCCATGTGTTCCTGAATTCAGTTCCAGAATCCAGCTACTGAATCCAGTTCCTGTCTGCTGCTTAGTCCAGTCTGGGACTTTCCCAGTGCCTGCTTCACAGCATCAGTGGTGATGGTGATGTAATTGCCATCAGGAGGGGTAGGGTTCAATACTGGTTTTGTACATATTCTATCTTTTATTATTATTTTCACTAAAGCTATTTTAGTTTTATAACCCATAAGTCTCCCTTCCTTATTCCCTTTCTCTTCCGCTTTGGGAAAGAGAAGAGAGCATCTGTTATAGGCCTAATGGATGTCCCTGACAGAGAGCAGAACAAGCCCCCTATAATCCAGAACAAAGCAGTTAATCACTTGCTACAGCACCTGGACACTCACAAGTCCATGGGGCCGGGTGGGATCCACCGGAGAATACTGAGGGAACTGGCAGAGGAGCTCACCTATCCTCTCACCATCATTTATCAACTATCTTGGATAACAAGGGAGGTTCCAGATGACTGGAGGCCTGCCAATGTGACAGCCATCTACAAGAAGCGCCAGAAGGAGAATCTAGGGAACTACAAGCTTGTCCGCCTGACCTCAGTACCTGTAAAAAGGATGGAGAGGATCATCTTGAGTGAGCTCACATGACAAGTTCCGGACAGGCAGGAGATTAGGCCCAGCCAGCATGGATTCAGGAAAGGCAGGTCCTGCTTGACCAACCTAATCTCCTTCTATGACCAGTGGATAAGGAAAAGGCTGTGGATGCTGTCTACCTGGACTTTAGTAAGGCTTTGGCCCCATGTCCCACAGCCTTCTGCTAGAGAAGCTAGCAGCTCATGACATAGACAGGTGTACTCTTCACTGGGTTAAAAACTGTCTGGCCAGCCAGGCCCAGAGAGTTGTAGTAAATGGAGCTAAATCCCGTTGTTAGCCAGTCACCAGTTGTGTCCCCCAGGGCTCAGGTTTGGGGCTGGTCTTGTTCAGTATCTTTATCAATGATTTGGATGAGGGGATTAAGTGATTCCTCAGTAAGTTTGCAGACAACACCAAATTGGGTGGGAGTGTTGATCTGCTTGAGGGTAAGAAGGCTCTACAGAGGGATCTGGACAGGCTGAATCAATGGGCTGAGGCCAATTGTATGAGGTTTAACAAGGCCAAGTGGTAGGTCCTGCATTTTGGTCACAACAACCCCAGGCAACACTATAGGTTTGAGGCAGAGCATCTGGAAAACTGCCAAGCAGAAAAGCACCTGGGGGTGCTGGGCAACACCTGGATGAATATGAGCCATAAGTGTGCCCAGGTGGCCAAGAAGGCCAATGACATCCTGGCCTGTATCAGAAATAGTGTGGACAGCAGGAGAAGGGAAGTGATCGTGCCCCTGTACTCAGCACTGGTGAGGCCACACCTCAAGTACTGTGTTCAGTTCTGGGCCCACAAGAAAGACATCCACTTGCTGGAGTGAGTTTAGAGAAGGGCAACCAGGCTGGTGAAGAGCCTGCAGAACAAGTCCTACTAGGAGAGGCTGAGGAAATTGGGACTGTTAGGTTTGGAGAAGAGAAGGCTGACGGGAGACATTATCACTCTCTACAACTACCTGAAATGAGGTTGTAGTGAGGTGGGTACGGCCTCTTCTCTCAAGTAAATAATGACAGGACTAGAGGAAATGGCCTGAAGTTTAGATCATATATTAGGAAGAATTTCTCTCCTGAAAGAGTAGTCAGTTGCTGGAACAGGCTGCCCAGGCAGATGGTGGAGTCACCATCCCTGGAGGTATTAAAAAAAATGTGTAGATGAGGCACTACAGTACATGCTTTAGGGGGATGGTGAGGTGGGGTTTTTTTGTGGTTTTTTTTTGTTTGTGGGTTTGTTGGTTTTTTTTGGTTGATGGCTGGACACGGTGAGAGTAGAGGTCCTTTCCAACCATTACAATTCTGTGATTCTATGACCCTAAACCTTGACAACTAGTGAGATACATCAGCCACCTACATACAGTTTATTGGGTACCAAATATGACTGTGACAGTTAACTTAACTGTCCTGAATGAGATGTATGAAAAGTTGTTAGGAAGTCGGAATGATCACTACAAAACCTTAAAGATCAAAGAGTGGAGTCTTTGCTGACAGAACCACCATGGGTTTCCCAAAGAATTTGTGTGTAGCTCTCCCTGTGGTACTACCTTCCAGTTTGGATGCAATGACATCACCGTCAGTTTTTACAGCCTCTCAGTCTGCATGTGATGCATCACAAATATTCCTTTTCACGCACAAAATATTATTATTATATGGAAAGTAAGCAGTTTCTTTTGCATGTAAGTTCAGTCTTCATGTTCTTAAGTTAACATGCAAAAAAGTACATGAAAAATTCATATGAAATGTACATTGCACAAGGAACAGCAAGAAGACATACTGAACAGCTAAGAATAGAATCATAAAACGCTTTGGGTTGGAAGGCACCTTTAAAGGTCAGCTCATCCAACGTCGCTGCAGTGAGCAGGGACAGCTTCAACTAGAGCAGATTGCTCAGAGCCCTGTTCAACCTGACCTTGAATGTTTCCAGGGATGGGGCATCTACCACCTCTCTAGAAAACCTGGGCCAGTGTTTCACCACTGTCAGTCTAAAAAAATTTCTTCCTTCTATATAGTCTAAATCTACCCTCTTTTACTTTAGAATTATTACCCCTTGTCACGTTACAACAGGCCCTGATAAAAAGATTGTCCCCAACTTTTTTATAGGCCCCATTTAAGTATTGAAACATTGCAATAATGTCTCCCTGGGACCTTCTCATCCAGGCTGAACAACCCCAACTCTCTAAGCTTTTCTTCATAAGACAGATGTTCCATCCCGCTGATCATTTTTATGGCCCTCCTCTGGACCTGATCCATGTCTTTCTTGTGCTGTGGATTCCAGAGCTGGAAATGGTATTCCAGGTGGGGACTCACCAGAGTGGAGAAGAGGGGCAGAATCACCTCTCTTGACCGGCTACCCATAATTCTTTTGATGCAGCCCATAATTCTTTTGATGAAGCCTAGGACTCACTCGAACTTCTGGGCTGTGAGTGCACATTACTGGCTCATATCCAGCTTTTCAGCCATCAGTACCCTCAAGTGTTTTTCCTCAGGTCTGCTCTCAATGAAGTACAATTTGTACATTCTAAGATAATGCTTTCTTTTCCTACTCTTACCTCTCCAAAGATCCTTCTTAATTCAGCAGAGCCAGCCACACACCCACTTGCCTTCAAAACATCCACAAACATTTATGAATGTATAATAAATGCAAAAGACGTGCCTCCCATAAGTTGCACTAATAAGGGTAGGGCTGCATTTCAATCAAAGGAACAATAATCATGCACTTAGAAACCTTTCATAATGGGCAGGTAGCAATGAAAAAGAATGTCTTCATTCATCTGTACAATGAGGTCTCTGTCTATGAAGATCCAGTGAGGGTTAATAGTAGCATGAGGAGGATGCCTTTCCTCCTCTCTGCTTCCCCTGGATTGTGCATCTCTAAACTACCAAGACAACTCTAGAGCACTGTCAGTAATTTCACCAACACCCACAGCTGTTTTCCACAAATCTGAAGAAGGAAATCAGCCTGTTTCTTTGAATATAGACCATCCTTTTCCTGTGGCCTAATTTGGATTCAACATTAAAAGTAGATAAAGCTCAAAATGGAAAATCACTCGTAATTGAACTTGTAAAATAATCTACTTTTCACGAAACAATCTCAAATTCCTTTTTTTTTTTTCTTTCATAAGGATGATGAGGGCATTTTTTTCCTCACACTGATGTGATTTAAATAGCCTTCCAGAGTCCAAGATGACACATGTAACCTGTAGCAAGTAGGACCCAAGGTGAAAAAAGACAGCTTTGAATCTGACCCCAAGTGTACCAAGGTCAAGCAAGAGTCTGTTGTGACTGGAATCATGCCCACAAGGACTGCAGACCTTCTGAGATGAAAGCAGTATATAACAGAAGAACAGAGAGGCAATAGCACAAGACCAATAAACACTGGCCTGTCATGAAATTCAGCAGGTGTTGGGTGTTATGATAAGCCACTAAAATAATGCTGTACACTACTAGTGAGTAAGCAGTTTCAGAGCATGCTTAGTAGAAGGAATGTTACACTACCAACACAACCAGTTTTGAAAGGTGAAATATCTTCAATTCAGTAGAAAAAACTCAAGTTGTGATATATTCAATAAACTGTTTGTCTCAGACCTTGGGGCTGTGGTTGCACTCAGCTGATGCACAACTTCCACACAGAGACCTGCATGCAAGGTGCTACTAAAATGCTCCCAAACAAGAAGTCTTAATGGCTCCTTGCAAAACCTGGCTACTGTGCTATTCATTCTTCAGCACCATCTACTGGTACCATACCTAGCACTGAACAATTTATTTGCCTGTAGGCCATGGCCAGGTGTCATGTGCCCATTCCTCCAAGAAAACCATGGATCTCAACAGGTCCTGAGTCTCTCTGTCACTAACAACAACCTTTCCTACATGTTGGATACATCCCAATGACACTTCAGGGACATACCAAACTCCTTCCCATGCTGAGAGACCTAAAGCTCATATGATACCAAGAGCCCAGATTAAGCCTGTTCCAGCTCAAGAATTGAGATTATGTACTTCCATGACTAAAGCACTGCTAACCATACTTGCAATACTGACCTATAAGTATCCCTGGATCTGCTGACCACAGAGTGCTTGCTATCTGACAAGCACTATCTTTCTTCCTCTTCACACCTATTACCTTTTGGCCTTCCGCTGCATCATCACATTTGAATGACTTGGACACTGCCACTTCACTCATTTAAGAGCGGCTTCAAAAGGACAAGAGAAAAAGCACAAGGCACAGCAGTGTCCCCAAGGATGGTACTAACCACATGCAAACATACTAGCTTTGTATGATGCAAGTACGGACCACCCCAGATGAGCCTCCCCAAACTGGAAAGGTGTCTGTGTACCAGCACGCAGGCTGTGAGCAGCACTCACAAAACCAACCCAAAGAAAATACTGGAAACATAGGTTGCAGCTGGTTAGGCTGTTCCTGGAAAGGAAAGCCATTGAAGGAAATGCTCTCATTAATAGAACAAGGCTTTCTGGGGCCACATGAACAGTTCTGGAGACCAGTCAGTACAATGCAAAGGATCTCATCTCTGCTTCAGTGTCCCCATGCCCTGTTGTTTCACTGCTTTAGCTGAATGTTGGGAAAGCATTGACATGGATTACAAAGGGATGTTTCAAGTCTACACACGTTGTTGAATTCAGGCCCTTGGTAGTTGTTTTGTTGCACAAGAGAAAGGACGGAAAACATGAAATGAAAAACCCACTGCAAGCACTTTCCCAGGGCACAGGCACAATCATCCAAAGAGCTGAAGCCCAGCCAGTTCCACATCCTCCCCAGCCACCATCTCGCTTACACCATTCCTCTGCCAGCCTCCAAATGTCACACCACCAAATTGGTCAGCAACATTCTATTTAAATGCTGACTGCATGGAAGCTGATGGGCATCTCTGCTCTCCTGGGCCTCCCCCTGCCAGACCAGCACACAGCTGGAAATAATGACCATTTCTCAGTGATGATGCTGGGCTGCTTAGTAAAGCATAGTCTGAAGAGAAGATGAACACTACCACTGGAAAAAAAAAAAACCAACCGGGGATTTTTGACCAAATTTTGGAAAAAAAAAAAATATAAAAAAAAAAAAAAAAAAAAAAAAAATTAATCTTTCTTATTGCATAAGAAAACACTTTTCAAGATTCAGAACAAAGAGAAATTATCCAGAGAGGAAAGGACTCAAATAGGGATGATGACTACTGACATTCCACTTTAAGCCCAATTTTTAGATCTGAACATGAAATTTAAATATACAATATGTAATGTAGGCAGAAGTGAATTTCACCCTTGAATACTCATAGTTTTTTCCTGTTTGGCTCAGTCATTTAAAGAAACTTTTCCCTTGAATGCTAATCATTTTTGAATGACTTATTAAAAAGCCTAACTTTACAAGCTGATTTTCTTTTATATACAACAGTGCACAAATAAAAGAGGCAATTGATTAAACAGGGAACATATTCACTTGACAGCATACTTTGTAAAAACCAAATTAAGCATGTGTGGTGCACGTGTGCACATCTGTGGGTGAGGAGGGGTGGTTTCTTCACGCTTCCTTCTCATTTAGAATAACCATGTGCTGTTTTGGCATTTTTAATTTAAACATATCCACCTAATCATGATTTTTTAAAAAGTTGATAGTACCTCTTTAAAGAGACAAACATTTTAGTTTGCCTTTATATTTATTTCTATAAGGTATTTTGAAGTAGTGGAGCTTAAGTTACATTCTTGAATGGCTTGTATTTCATCTCCAAAAAATCCTACCAACTCTGGAATATATAACTTGGTCCTCGTTGTTGCAAACAGACTTTAGATTATATTTATAATAAAAACCAAGGGATGCTGCCAGGACTCTTTTGAAGAGTCATGGCAACAAGCTGTCTATGTTTTGCAACTTCGTGTACTTATTCAAGACCAATAGAAGACTTCTTTTGCATTAAATTATAAGCCTGCAGTACCTCAAAGTGATAAAAAAGTAGACTAGCTAAAGATGTCTATTTTTTTGTGTGAAAGCAACCACATCTATAACAGCAAGAATGTAGCATGAATAGGAGCAATTTTCCCATAACTCCACACATTAAAGCAAAGCTGCTCTCAGAGTGGGTGGGCACATAGGACCAACCATGGTTTTCATGTCCACCATTGCATACGCTGAGGCTCCTGCTGACAACAAAGAAGCCAGATGCATCCACCCACCTGTACATTGAGTTGTTTCTCACCTGTGACCACTGCACCAAAGACATTGCCTTCAAAGAACAACTTATTCCAAAACATAGCAGGCAGAGTTCCCTTAGCTCTGTACTTCCTCAGCAACGTATTTTTTTCCAGATCTTTTCTTTCCATTTCTGAGGAGGGCATACACATTCAATAACTTACATATTTGTCTGTATTAGATACTATTAGCTTCTCATATGAATCTCACTTAAAAGAAAAAATTATGCAGAACATTGAACATACCAGCCAGCTTGCTTTCAGAAAATTATAAGTTCATGTAAGAATATGATGACAAGATGACTTTGAATGAAAATATCAGTATAATCCAAGCCTAGGAAATGATTCCTCTGATATGGTCACAAAACACTAAGACTGATTTTTTGGGTACAGATTGGACTGTGAACCTCGGTCTACATGCCTATCCAGGATAATATCAGTTATCTGTATAAAACATTCCTGCATTAAGGTGACCAGCACAAGCCTACTTAATCATCACCTAATGGCAGCTGAGGCTCACTGGAAGAGCCATGGCAATGACGATGCCTTGTCCTGACTCTCAGCAATGGGGTGAGTTATGCCCACAGTGAATAACCAGAGGGGACACCCTGCCAAGAGCTACACCTGATACCAACCAGCCAGATGACATACCAAATTACTGGCTAACAGCACAGAGTAGATGGTATGTATCCTCTCCAGTGTCTGACCGATACTGCAACCTTGAGCAACACTGACATCCAAAGACTATTTGCCAAGATACTGACTACTGCACTGGGCCCTGGGTTCATACATCAAATGTTCACATGCACTGACAGATGTTTATGTTGGTCATCCTTGTTTAACTCCCATTACATCATTTATCAAGCTCCTGATGTTATCACAAACAAACAAGCTGTCAAAGGAAACTCAAACACAAATTTGATTTCCTTGTGGTATGAGGACATTTCACGCCAGACTGAATCTTAATGTTAAATCAAACTGAATAACTGTACAGATGCTTTAATTCATTTGAATACCATATGAAAAAGAGCCTTTCTTTTTTCTTCCCAGAAGACTGATTTCATTCATCATTTGATCATCACAGGATGAATAAAAGGTAACAGGAGCATCAGACTTTGATTCACAAATTATTGGTATAAAACTAAACACAGTTTCATGCTTTAATTAAGGAGCTGTTCAGGCTGGGATTCATTGAACTGAAACTACCTTAATTCCTGAATATCTACTGCATTATTCAGTGCTTCGTGTCTGGACTATTTTTACATACTGAAAATAACCAAAAGTTTTGAGGGAGCAAAATTAATAAACAGAGGAAGTCCTCAATCTAGTGTGTACATAACATGCTTGATGCCTGCCACTGAAATACAGTCTTATTATCAAATACAATGTGTTAAATTTAAACTCCATGATGACCTCTCTGCTTGGTTATCATTAAGTGTGGGAGGAAACAGGAAACACCTCACACATCTTTTCTGCTTCTAATACTTTGAGTTATCTGGTGCCACCTTTGCTTAGATGTTAATCACTGTGGAATGGCTTCTTATACCCTTGCTACACTACATAATTGTCTTGGTTTGAAAGACAGGTGTCTGACAAGGAAGGCAGGAGCCCCCCTTGGAATGGAAAAATGCAAACCCCTCCCCTCTGAATGCTTGTAATTTTGAAATTAAGGGGCTTTCAGGCAAAGATGAGGAATATTTACTAAATATATATAGAAAACATGGCAGTCAAACAACACTAACTATGGTAGTAACAGCAAACAGCACCAGGAACCCAGTGACAACCTCTTGGGCGGCTCCCGGGGAGCCAACTCAGGCCTCACGGGGCAATGGCCAACGAAAAGCCCGCTTCACAAACACCCTTGGGCAGCCGATCCCGGTATCCCAGCAGGGTATCCCAGTAGGATTCTCAGGAGACAGCAGGGGTAGAAGGAGAACAGGACACACGCAGTGGGGACGAGTTCTCTGCACCACGAGGGCAGCTCCTGCTCACCTGGAATGCAAGGAGCAAAACCAGAGACCTGGGGGCTCCATCCAACCCCCTTTATTCGGCTGGCTGGACCCCTCCCCCTGTGGCCAGGTCCTTTTGTCTCTCTTAAGTACAGCAATTTACCTCCTTGAAGAACAAGTATGGAAAAATTCTTTAAGAGAAAAAGGAAAACAGAATAACTCCCCAAAACCCCAACATTATCCACCCCAAATTTTTCCATACTAACATGTTACATCAAACTTAAACCTTTAAACTATGTACATACATGCATTACGCTAATTATATACATATATACATGCAGATATGGATACAAGTGCAGTGCCGTGAGTGCTTCACCCTAAAACGAGGTCCCCTTGAGGTATGCATTGGGTCTCTCCATCTCTTTGCATCACCCACCAGGTGCAACCCGGCCCCTGTGCAAAAACAACCCCGCGGATGGGTTTGTCTTTGCTCAAGGCAGACTTTACCCAAACGGTTTTCCCAAGCATACCTCTCATGTGTACCACTGGAACCTTATCCCCGTCTGTTGTTTGCAAGGGGTCACACTGAGCAGGGCCTGCTCGGTTGGTGGAGCCTCGGGTGTTAACTAACCAGGTGGCTTTTGTTAAATGCATCTCCCAGGTTTTGAAAGTCCCCCCACCCAGTGCCTTCAACGTGGTTTTAAGCAGCCCATTGCACCACTCAACCTTCCCAGCTGCTGGTGCATGGTAAGGGATATGGTACACCCATTCGATGCCATGTTCTCTAGCCCAGCTGTTTATAAGGCTATTCTTCAAATGAGTCCCATTGTCAGACTCAGTTCTCTCAGGTGTACCATGCCTCCAAAGGACGTGCTGTTCAAGGCCCAGGATGGTGTTCCAGGCAGTGGCGTAAGGCACAGGGTAGGTCTCCAGCCATCCTGTGGTGGATTCTACCATGGTGAGCACATAACACTTGTCTTGGCGGGTTTGAGGCAGTGTGATGTAATCAATCTGCCAGGCCTCCCCATACCTGTATTTGGACCACTGCCCACCATACAATAAAGGTTTCACTTGCTTGGCCTGCTTGATTGCAGCACACGTCTCACAGTCATGGATAACTTGGGAGATACTGTCCATGGTTAAATCCACCTCTCGGTCTCGTGCCCACTTATAAGCATCATCTCTGCCCTGATGGACTGAAGCATCATGGGCCCATCGAGCCAAGAACAACTGGCCTTTATGTTGCCAGTCCAAGTCTATCTGGGACACCTCTATTTTTGCAGCCTTATCTACCTGTTTGTTGTTACGATGTTCTTCATTAGCCCAACTCTTGGGGACATGGGCATCTACATGGCGGTCTTTCACAGGTAGATTCTCTACCCAAGTGGTAATGTCTTTCCACTCAGCAGTAGCCCAGACTGGTTTTCCCCTACGCTGCCAGTTTGCCTTTTTCCATCTTTCCAGCCAGCCCCACAGGGCATTGGCTACCATCCATGAATCAGTGTAGAGGTATAGCTTTGTCCACTTCTCTCTTTCAGCACTGTCCAGGGCTAATCGGATGGCTTTGAGTTCAGAGAGTTGGCTCGATCCACCTTCTCCCTCGGTAGTTTGTGCAATTTGTCATGTGGGGCTCCATACAGCAGCTTTCCATTTCTGGCCAGCACCTACGATTCGGCAGGAACCATCAGTGAAGAGGGCGTATTGTCTTTCACTCTCCGGTAGCTTGTTATATGGGGGCGCTTCCTCAGCTCGTGTCACTTGCTCCTCCTCTTCTTCAGAGGATAATCCAAAAGTCTCACCTTCCAGCCAGTTAGTAATTATTTCCAAGATCCCAGGGCGATTTGGGTTTCCAATATGGGCGCACTGCATGATGAGGGCAATCCATTTGCTCCAAGTAGCGTCGGTGGTGTGATGCGTGGAAGGAAACTTTCCCTTTAACATCCACCCCAGCACCAGCATTTGAGGTGCCAGGAGGAGTTGCGCCTCTGTGCCAATTACTTCTGAGGCAGCTTGGACTCCTTCATAGGTGGCCAAGATCTCTTTCTCTGTTGGGGTGTAGTTGGCTTCGGACCCTTTGTAACTTCGGCTCCAGAATCCCAGTGGTCGTCCCCGAGTCTCACCACGCACCTTCTGACAAAGGCTCCAGGACAGACCCTTGTTCCTGCCTGCAGAGTAGAGTACGTTCTTCACCTCTGGTCCTGTCCTGACTGGGCCAAGGGCTACCGCACGAGCGATTTCCCGCTTGATGAGGATGAAGGCTTGTTGTTGTTCAGGGCCCCAGTGGAAATCGTTCTTCTTGCGGGTAACCAGGTACAGAGGGCTCACGATCTGGCTGTACTCAGGAATGTGCATCCTCCAAAAGCCAATGGCACCAAGGAAAGATTGCGTTTCCTTCTTGTTGGTGGGTGGAGACATTGCGGTGATCTTATCAATGACCTTGGTGGGAATCTGATGCCATCCGTCTCGCCAATTCACCCCCAGGAACTGGATCTCTCGGGCAGGTCCCTTGACTTTGCTCTTTTTGATGGCGAAGCTGGCTTCCAGGAGAATCTGGATGATCTCTCTTTTCTCAAATACCTCTGTTGCTGTGTTCCCCCACACAATGATGTCGCTGATGTACTGCAGATGTTCTGGAGCCTCACCCTTTTCCAGTGCAGTCTGGATCAGTCCATGGCAGATGGTGGGACTGTGCTTCCACCCCTGGGGCAGTCGTTTCCAGGTGTACTGCACGCCCCTCCAGGTGAAGGCAAACTGAGGCCTGCATTCTGCTGACAGAGGAATGGAGAAAAAAGCATTGGCAATGTCAATAGTGGCATACCACTTCCCTGCTATGCACTCCAGCTCGTACTGGAGCTCCAGCATGTCCGGCACAGCAGCGCTCAAGGGTGGAGTCACTTCATTCAAAGCACGATAGTCCACTGTCAATCTCCATTCTCCATCAGACTTGCGCACAGGCCAAATGGGGCTGTTGAAGGGTGAGTGGGCTTTGCTGACCACCCCTTGGCTCTCCAGCTCACGGATCATCTTGTGGATGGGGATCACGGCATCTCGATTTGTGCGGTACTGCCGGCGGTGCACTGTCAAGGTGGCAATTGGCACTGCCTGCTCTTCCACCTTCAGGAGCCCAACTGCAGAAGGATTCTCTGATAGTCCAGGCAGGGTGTTCAGTTGCCCAATGCCCTCTGCCTCCACAGCAGCTATCCCAAATGCCCACCTGAGTCCCTTTGGGTCTTTGTAATAGCCGCTCCAGAGGAATTCTATGCCCAGAATACACGGGACCTCTGGGCCAGTCACAATTGGATGTTTCTGACACTCCTTCCCAGACAGGCTCACCTCAGCTTCCACCACGGTCAGCTGCTGTGATCCTCCAGTCACCCCAGCAATGGAAACCTATTCTGCCCCCACATGTCCCAATGGCATTAAAGTACATTGGGCACTAATATCAACTAAAGCTTCATATTTCTGTGGCTCTGATGTGCCAGGCCATCTGATCCACACTGTCCAAAAAACACAATTCTCCTGTACCTCTTCCTGGCCAGAGGCAGCACCCCCCTAGCCCTGGTTATCATTCCTTCCCTGGGCATATGTGCGGGAGGTTCCTTCTAGCAGATCCGACATATCATCCTCCCTTCTGTAGTACCTGGCAGCTCGGTCACGGGAGGCTTAGGCCACTTTCACTCTGGTGGAACCCCTTTGGTTAGTGTTTTCCCTTTTTAGTTCACGTACCCATGCTGCCAGAACAGAAGTGGGTTTCCTATCCCATCTTCTCATGTCTTCCCCATGGTCACACAGAAAGAACCACAGCTCAGCTCGTGGGGTGTACCCTCTCTCTCTAGCTGGGGGACGTCGGGCTCTGACTCTGGGGTCTGTGACTCGTACTGGTGCCACATAGGAAACGCTCTTCCTTACCTCCTCCACAATCTCCTCCTTGAGGTCCCTAACCACAGCAGAGACCTGAGCCTTCACTGGGCCATTGATCATACTCTCGTAATACCGGAATCTGTTGGCAATGGAGCCCACTGTTTCTCGGTTGTCCTCAGCATTAATGGTTGCAATGAAGGTGGCATATTGCTGTGGCCCTAGTTTTGACATGTTCCACAACATCTGCCCTGTGCATTTGACTTGGTCAGGGTCATTATCATGCTGTCCATCCCTCCCAAAAAGTACCTCTAATACTGACACTTCTCTTAGCTGTTGGATTGCTTCCTCGAATGTCTTCCACTGCATTTTATGATGGTACTCCTGCATTCTCTCTCTATGAACAAACCTTTCTCTCACACTCGTTAAAAGCCGCTCCCACAGAGAAAGTGGCCCTGGCTCCCTCACAAATACCTGATCTACACCCGGGTCCTAGGTCAAGGATCCCAAATACCTCACTTCACCCCCATCCAGTTGCACACCTTTGCCCATAAGATCCCAAACCTGACGTAACCAGGTTGTATAAGCCTCACGCCCCCGTCGCACAATGTCTTTGCGCAGATTATGGAGGCTGTCATACGACAGGGACTCGGTGATGATTTCAGGCTCTGGCTCTCCTGCTGGTTGTGAGGGCCCTGGTTCCCCATCATCATTAACTGGGCGTGCTGATTTGGTCTTATACTTCCTTCTTCCTTCACCTCTCAGGGGTGACTGCTGCTGGCTGGGGCTGCCCTTGTGGTTCAGCTGAAACCTGGACGGTTGTAACATCTGTGGGTTCCACTGCTGCACCATCAGGCTCCCCCTCTTTGGGGCAGGGAGAGGGTTTCCCATCAGCTGGGGAGGTATATTCCCTCAGCATCTCACACATCTCCTTCAGCACTATGCAACTCGGGTGGTCCGTTTCTGAGGTGGGCTGTAGGGCAGGGTCAGGCTGCGGGGCAGGGTCTCTAGTCGCTGGGGCCGTGTCAGGTTCTGGGGCAGCACCCCGAGACTCTGGGGTAGGCACCTGGGTAGTTATCCAAGACAATATGAATGCTAAATAGAGCAGGCCTATCAACAACATTTGGTTAGTATCTAGGGGAAATATAAACCCTTCGAAAGCCGGTGGTGTAGGCCCAAAGAGCTGCTTGAAAGGTTGGGAGAAAAGTTCCCACGGTGTTATTTCCTCACAGAAGGTACCACTTTTCATATAACCCCAGAAATATACGCTTAGTGTGTGACAGCCCTTTATCCATGTGCCCACACTCCAGAGGAAGTTAAAAACCCATTAATTCCTCACTTTATCAACCCATTGCACAAACTGGATAACAGATACAGTGGCCTTAGTCAGGGGACCCATGTTTAGATAAGGAGCTAGTAAGGGGAGAAATACAGCCACGACCACGTGCCATGTGAACCAGGATAAGCTAGAACACATGGTGCTGCCTAACAGGTTTTGGTATTCATCACACAAACTAGATTACCCAATAACTGTTACTCCTTTTTCACCCTTTCCTCTTGATGCCCTCAAGCCACACATTGGGTGCCAAAATCTGTCTTGGTTTTGAAGTGAGGGGGGGACAGTATTCTGCTTGAAAGGTAATAAAGCAAGTTGAGCAACCATTGTTATCCTAGGGCATCCTGAGATAAACAGGAGACAGGATGCTGAGGCCTTGAGACAAGCTTGATGGGCCTTAGCTCATCTTGCATGGCTTGTAGATAAGGGAAGATTACTCCAAGACAGGGAGGAATAAAGAAGAGCCTCCCCCCCAGTCTTGTGATCTCTGACTCATCGCAACTCTGCATCCTGAGACAAAAGGTGAAAAGTACACTGCGAGGAAGACTGAGAGCCTTCCTCCCGAAGACCCCTGCCCACGACCGCCAGACGGCATTGCGCAAGCGACAATGGGAGGAGGCCTATGATAATGAGTTCCCGGAACTGACTGTAATAATCCAACCCCATATAATGAATATGTAACTAACTCTGTTAAATATGCATGATTCCATGTCATAAATACCTGCTCGATGGACACTTCGGTGTGCAAGTTAGGAGGAATGATCCCCCTTGCACCCGGCGCCGTAATAAACATACCTGCTTTATAACCTTTTACGGGTTGTAGAGTTTGTTTTCTGCACGTCAGTTTGAAAGACAGGTGTCTGACAAGGAAAGCAGGAGCCCCCCTTGGAATGGAAAAATGCAAACCCCTCCCCTCTGAATGCTTGTAATTTTGAAATTAAGGGCTTTCAGGCAAAGATAAGGAATAGGAATAACAGTTCTTTACTAAATATACATAAAACATGGCAGTCAAACAACACTAACTATGGTAGTAACAGCAAACAGCACCAGGAACCCAGTGACAACCTCTTGGGCGGCTCCCGGGGAGCCAACTCAGGCCTCACGGGGCAATGGCCAACGAAAAGCCCGCTTCACAAACACCCTTGGGCAGCCGATCCCGGTATCCCAGCAGGATTCTTGGGAGACAGCAGGGGTAGAAGGAGAACAGGACACACGCAGTGGGGACGAGTTCTCTGCACCACGAGGGCAGCTCCTGCTCACCTGGAATGCAAGGAGCAAAACCAGAGACCTGGGGGCTCCATCCAACCCCCTTTATTCGGCTGGCTGGACCCCTCCCCCTGTGGCCAGGTCCTTTTGTCTCTCTTAAGTACAGCAATTTATCTCCTTGACGAACAAGTATGGAAAAATTCCTTAAAAGAAAAAGGAAAACAGAAGAACTCCCCAAAACCCCAACAATAATACTTTCCCTTTTTCTTTCTGTAGGATTCCTCATGAAAATAGACACTAGGGTTTTGGTCCTAAGGACAGAACATAATGTACTGTCTCTAGGAAAAAGAAATAAACAGCAACAAAAAATCATTCATACATTTTCCATTACTTAAAAAACCCTCCAAACTCATGAAGTACTACTGTATATTCTTTTACATACATGACCTCAGAGATAGATGTATGCATACACACACACAAATGCATTCAATTTTCAATTTAGCTATTTATAGCGCTATATAATTTGCCCTGACTCAAGTTTCAGTAAGGTTTCCGAGATGGGGTTCAGTTCATATGGTTTCACAGCCCTCCATTTTGCTTTGAATTGATACCCATGGAACATCCCCTCCCCATCCCTGCCTCCTCCTAGAATATCATTTAGTGTTTTGCCCATTAAACTGGCTGGTTGTTTTACTGAACTCATTACAAAAAGCAGTGGGTTTTCCTTTCCCAAGGAGCTGTGTGTGTTTTGACAGTTTTTCTTGTAATCTCCTAGTGGCAAAGCTTACAGATGCAATTGAGTCTGTTTACAACCACCCTTTTTTTGTTAATGTAACACGAAACACACATCTAAAGAGTTTTGGCAGTGAGTCACATAAAGGTCTTCCAGCCATGCTGTTGCTCCCTTAAGTAGGAGCAATGCAGGTTTTGGGAACAACTGAGAGTCGTGGAGCCTTCCAGTCAAACCAGCAGCAGGTCTGAAAGATGCTCTTTGCTTGCTCCACTTCCAGAGAGAGAAGCAAAAAGACTGCTCAGAGATCTCACAGCAGGGAAAACTTGCCTTCGCCTTGGAGTCAGTCTACTCTTCAGTCCTTTCATATTTCAGCAAACTGGGTGAAGGATGCCCCTGGCTGACCTAGGACAATTGGGTCTGATGGTACTTCACCTCTGCCCATCCCCTTTCCAGCTCTCCAGGCTGAGAGGCAAGGCTGAACTGTACTATAACCCAGCAACCTCTTCTTGCATGAATCCATGCTGACAGCCTGTTTGTCTAACTACCAGATAAATTCTGCTTTCTTCTGGTAAGAAATCACCCCCTCTCTGTGTCATGGCTGGAGCACATGTGCACACAAGAACAAGGCAGAAACAACTAATTGCCCCCTCACACCACAGAACTCAGCCTACTCAGGCTAGAGGCATACAACCTGAATAAAGGACAGAGAGGTAGAGCTCAAAGTAAAAAATATATTAAAGCACAAAGCCATAAAGCAGATAACAGCTTGCTGACAGACTTTTTGAAATTTAAGTGTTCAGAATTTATGGCTAGATTTTTCTTAAGAATGCCGTTTCCTGGCAAATAGTACAAGTTGCTCTAGACCTGCATGTCAGCACAACAGGCTTCTGTTGCAAAGGTTATTACGGAACTATTGAATGTTTTCACGCCAAATTTGTACAAATTAAATGCAGGGGAATGAAAATACTTTCCCTGAATACGTGGTGGTTGCATTAGGTAGGTCTGTTTATAGGAGAATAAAAGTTAGAGCTAAATATAAAAGCAGATATATCATAATATTGTCTGAGATCTTGAATAATATGTCATTCAGCCTGCATGCTGTGGAAAGAACACGAAGGTTGAGTCTAAAATAACATCAGTGACTGACAAAAGAAACATGTAGGAGGTAGAAGAGGAGAATTTTCCACATTTAAATAACATTTTTCTTTCAAATAATATTATTGCTTACCTTGCAACTGGTCTGATGCAAAACCCTGCTGAACTTTGTGCAATACTTACTGCTGAATTCAGCATGTTTTTGATCAACCCACTGGCAAACCTGCATTAGTCATTTGTGCCAACTGTTTACTTTTTGCATTATGCTCAGTTAGGAAAATGAAGCAAGGCTGCTCTGTTGCATTTTTGGTTTTAGAGAGTTTCACTTTCTACTTCAGCCCTCTCATCCTGCTTCCCTGTAAGTCAGAGATTTCAGCAAGGCTACTGCCATGTCTTAAAGGTAGGCACATCTGGGTTCGCAGCTAACAGAATCCCTGGCAAGGTCAAAAAAGGGAAAAAGAAAAAGACTCAAATCACTACTTAAAGTACTTTATAGAAGTCAAAGCATTCCTTTTTAATTTTGTTAACCCAGGGTGAAGATACGACGTTAGACACTCGGCATGTCCAAAACTGCAACCAAGGCAGGGATTTCAGCCCTTGCCCTGCAGGAGGGGTGATCATTCCTCAGCAAGTCTTGTAGGAGAAACGGAGAACTCATATCTCCAGTTTTCACAGAGACATCCAGTGCACTCTACTTTTACTTCAGTCAGTGATGCCAGGGGTATGTTACTGTTTCCTCCCTTATAGTCACTTCTCAATATAGTTACAGCCACCTCCATTTAAAGGGTGTTAAAAAGGAGCCTTGCAAATTCCCTAATACCCCTCCTCAACAACCCCATTGACAAAATCCCATGACTCTGAAGCAAAGGAAGACATAGAAACTAGCCCAATGCCAAGGTCTGGAGGCAGCTGCCATACCTTTCCCTCAAGCTGCGGCAGGCAGCCCATGTATTTTACAGAGCTATGTTAAAACATCCACTGCCAGCACATGACTCTCTGGGAGGACTCAGGGTTTCCAGGAGGAAGGGTCTGAGGCAGAGGAGGGAGATGTGGGGTTAAAGCATCCTCACCACAGCTCCCCAATCTGTCCCTATCCTCTGGAGACTCCACACCAAAGGTCAAAGTGGGTAAGGGCTCCAGCTGCCCTTTAGCAAGCCCCAGCCCCAAAGCTACCCTTTTACTACTGGGCATTCCTGTATTTCAAGTGGGAGCTTATGTCAAAATGAATCACACAGTCCTTTCTCATTTCTCAGTCATAAAGATACCTCCCTGGAGCAGCAGGGGAAGGGAGGGAGGGAAGCAGTCTACAAGGTCTCTGTCCAGAGGAGATTTGTGTCTTCTTGAGGGACCTCTGACAAGGTTGCAGGAGACGTAGAGCAAGAAGCCAGTGCCTCATAAGTGCACCATCCTTACTAGGGGATCAGGAATGTCCCCAGGCAGAGCCTGGCCAGAATCTGCTGTGGGGCAGGGTGACTGCAGGGACATGTCCTGCTCAGGTCCATGCTTCACAGCCCCCTTCTGCCTGACCTCAAAACTCTGGGGCAGACATGGCCAAAATTAGTATCACACTGAGGGCTGGCATGCAACGGCTTTGACATTAACAATCCCACTGGCAACACAGTATTGTTCTGGCCCTATTAATAATAATTTGCATGTTGTTTAATGGCCCTGGGAGTTAAAAAAAAAAAATAAAAAGGGTGTCAGGCCCTGAGAGAGAAGAGGAAATGGAAGAAGAAAATGCCATTTTCTTATAAGAAATGGCAAAATAAGAAGGATGACTTTCTTACAGAGATAGAAGTAAAACTAGTCATTGCAAGATATTTAATATCTAAATCATCCAGCTTTTGTCACTTCAAAGCAGGGTCTTGAGAACCCAGGCCATTTAGCTATACGAAGAGCTCTAGTCAAACCAGTTTGGTAAGGACCTTAAGCGCAGGAAACTTACTTTAGTGGGATCCAAAGTATCTGCTAAGGTGCTGGTGACAGTGATCTTTCAGATGAGGAGTTGCTCTCAACAGAAGTGTCTAAACTACTGACACAAAGGACATCTGCACACAGCATTTCTCCAACATACTTGGAGCTTTACATATAAAGAGCAGTAACACCAAGATGCCACAGTTCCACTAAATTTTACGTTGAGAGGAGTTTCTTTAGGGATCAAACTGTCCTCAAAACCAAACAAAATGTCTGTCCGTTCCTCCCAAGAGAACGGGTAGCTTATTCCAGCTGTCAGCGACTGCAAAACAAACAGCTCCTCTCCCACTGTCAGTTTTAGCTCTAGACCAGTTATTAAACAGTTTCATTTGTGAGAATGATGTATTTGTGTCTACAGTGGGGAGAGAAGGGAGCAGAGAGGGATAAAAGAGATCAAGTTTTCTAAAACAAGCCCTAAGCCCATTTATACAGCCTAACGACATGCCAGTGGCACCTCTTCCATCAGCCCATTAAACTGTCACAGAAGTCCCAGCCTGCAGGTTGTGCTACCATGCCCTACACACACTTCTTGCTGGCTAGGGGAAAATAAAAGTTGGGGTTTTTTTTTTAAAGGCAAAAAAATTCCACTTGCTTGCAGAATAAATACACTATTCCCTTGTGAAACAATCAACTTCAACAGATACGAAAAACGTACAAAGAGATGCTTTGACAGGTTTCCCCACCACTTGTGCCAACCATGCCGGAGAGCAGAGGGGGAGCACCCCATATCATGATCCTAAAGCAACAGAGAGGCTCATAAGCTCACCTCTAGGGTTGAGGCATGGCTTAACTGTCTGAAGCTGAAGAGGAGCTCAAGGCAAAACTCAAGGCACTCTTGCTTTAGTTTTCCACTGCTGTACAGATGTGCCCAATCATCCATTACAAGCAAGACTTTGCACGACACTTTTTTGGGTCTGCCCACATGCTCACTGCTATATGAGGCTGGATATTGCAAGTTTTAGTGCTCATACTGCAAAAAAAGAAAAAAAACAAAACCCAGCTATTGACTCCAACCGGGCAAGGATTTCACACATTCAATGCAGAGCCAAATACATGAATTTTTGATCGTGGTAAATTTTTGCAGACAGCTGTAAGCTACTGCAGAAGCCTGAACAGACTCTATGCTGGCTCATTTACTTGATTGCCACCTGACATTTCAAGTGAGTGGTTTTATTTCCTCCCATGCTGGTGCACCACAGTCCAGTCCCACAAGGAGGAAAGCCTTTCCCTCACCAGGCTTCTGCCATTTATTGTGGATCTAGGCAACATAAAAAGGAACAGGTCAAGCTAGAACATGAAAATAATGCGGGCATTAGGCCTCCTTCTCAGTTATATTCAGGACTTTTTGCACCCAGCAGGAGATTAGAGATTAGATATTTAGACAGAATGGTTTACTGTGATTTTCCAGATGACTATAGGAGGTAGGCTTTGGATATATCTAACTTGAACTAAAATTTGCAGACACTTGGAGCATGAGGTAGGATTTGCTTCTGTCATGAACAAGGAAGGTTTTACTTCAGGGGTTTTATGTCATTTTTTACTTCATCTGTGTGTATATTCTTGAGAAGCTCAATATATTTTACTAATCTACAACAAAGACCATTTTATTCTGATAATGGAAATACAAACTCATTTACTACTGTATTTGAATTTGGTTTTGAATTATTTTTAATTCTTTTTTCTATAGAAAAAAAGATCAGAAATAGGGTTCTCTACTACATTTTAAAATACATGGTCTGAATGTTTGATATATATTCTTAAGGACGGAGCTCTTTTCTTTAGAGACAAAAGCTGGCAACAGCTATTCCATTGCAAACACACTACAGGACCGTCACATACCACAGAGGGAGGCATTTCACTGGTCTCCCATTGAAGGTCCTATCTTGACTTTGCAGTGACTCATGCAAGTTTCTCCAGAGCACACAATGGGAATTTTGTTCCTCGTGCCTGCAGTGCTGATGGAAAGAGATGGTCAGAAAGGCCTGCAGAAAGCTGGGAACGGACAGCCCTTCATAAAACTGAAAGACCAAATAGGCAATGAAACAGACACCTGCCAAATACAAGCATGCATGCAACATGAGTGGGGAGCATGACCAGCCAGCATGCCACAGGGCACATGGCTGCACAATCAGCCCTCCCTAACCCCACCCTACACTGTAACCCTGATTACCAAAAGGGATGAAATGCAATAGTCAAAAAATGAAAATTCACTTTGCCACAGGAGACTTGTTATTTAATCAGACCTACTGTGCTGGGTTTTAGCTATTGTTTTTCAACTGCCAAGGCTATTGACCCACATCTCAGGCCAAAAGTAAGCATGTGCCACTATGCCAGCAGCCCCCAGGTAGGACTATGGTGCTAAAACACTATGGGCTAGGCTGGTGAGACAGCTGCAGAATGTGAGGGGAGACAAGGACAAAGATTGCTGGCAGCTTGCTTTAGTGAGCAGAGTAGCATACACAGAGCCAGTACTTCAGCTGATCCTAGCCTGGCATTCCTCAGTGGTAACTCCAGTGTCACTCACTCAGCCATAAGGCTGGCTCTCCAGTGTGTCTGGCACGAACCATCACATGAAACCAAAACCACAGCAGAGGTTTTGGAGCACTACCTGAGCACCACTCCTGCTTCTACATCCACCACCCTCCACCATCCCAGGTCCAATCCACTGAAAGATTACCTTCTTATCAGAGGCACCTGTCTTGGGAAGAAGGGCTTAATGTTTGCTGATAACGCAGTACAAAATTCTTGTGCTGCCTTAGGAAGCCCAGGCCCTGGTATCTGGCCGCTGAGAAAATGCTTCTGCTTCACATGCCATTTCACACATCATTGCATAGTTCTTGTGATTCTTCTGCTAGAGCCATGAATTGCCATCAGAGAAACACTTGTGCCTCAGCAAAAAAGTATTTCTTCATGTATTATCAACTCTGAATTTCAAGCTACTTATTTGAAAAAGTTATCTACTTACCGCCCAGCAGAGCAAAATGCAGCAAGCTGAAAGAGGCCTGTGCTAATGCACACAGTAACTTATTTCTTAATATTGAAGGTAAAGTAAAACTTTATGGTTCTTTGCAAGATCAAGGCAAATGAGATCATCTCCATAACCAAGACCCCTGTTTCTGAAATGTTAACAGTCATGGTCAATACCCTTTTTTTTTTTTTTTTAACAGAAAGATGAGACTTCTGAGAAAATACACAACCTAATGTTGTTGCAGGTTACAGAGAAAGCTACTATAAATGAAAGGGACTAGAGAACCACAAACATTTTCTCTTTCTGCCCTAGCTCTTCTCCTTGCTTCAGCACAGATCCTCCACAGAATGAATTTCTCACTCTTCAGCAACAGGAAAAAGAAAAATATTTTTACAGTATTTTGAGAATTCAACTATAAACCCACAAAGCCACAAAAAAATGGCAAAGGACCTAGAAGGTGTAGCACTTGAAACTGCCAATTCATTTATTTAACTGAGTGGCTTTCAGATAATTTCCTTTTATGAGTCAAACGGTGACTTGGGATTAGCCCCACTGGGGACTGAAGCATTCCAAGGCCACATGTTGCCACTAATAATCCTCAAAATACCTCTGGTGCAGTGCAGGGCATCTGGCTCTAAGCCACACACCATCCTGTGCTGGATGAGTGAAAGGCTTTTGCTCCAGACTTACATGAGAAGCCATGTTCTGTGCAGGCAGGTGGCTGGGCAAGCTGCTGAGAGAGCAGCTCCAGAGCCTGGAAGGGATGAGGTTTTGGTCAATACCCCATATATATACATGGGAAGGCCCCAGATGTCTCACCAATATCCGCAACCTCTAGCACTGTCCTGAAGGCAGATGCATCTACCATCCCTTGCCTTCATGAGAGGGCTATCAACCATTGTAGAGCATGGTGACTCATCTCCTTTCCAAGGCATGCTAATGAGCACAGAAAAATAATTATCTACCAGTTAAAAAAAAAAAAAAAAAAAAAAGGAAACTCAGTGATTAGGGCAGTCAAGCCAGGAGAAGGAAAACCTGGGATATAGCTGCTGGTCCAAGAAGTATTTATGCATTTGGCTGTAGACAGCCACCTAAGAAAATACATCAGAGAGTGGGGAATTAGACACCTCAGTTCTTTCTCCTTCACCAAATGAAATCTCTCACCTGCAGAAGGAGGAAGCCAAAGCGAAGGACACTTTGGTAAAACCAGCAACCACCTGTCAAGCAAAGAGTCTTGAGATTTTGGAGATGTGGGTGTAAACCCCACCCCAACAGAGAAAGAAGGTCTCTTATGCAAGTTTTCCATTACCTCAGGAGTGGGCTTTAACCAAGGAGCCACCAGGAAAAATGCAAGCTCCACCCAGCTACACTGGCAACAGTTGTGTCAGAGGATGCCTGCTGGCTTCAGAACACACAGGATCTTTGGAATGCTGTTTCCTGCAGCATGCTAACCAGCTCCCCTGTGTCAAGGGAGGAACAGGTCCTGGCTGGCTTGGGTGAGGAACAGCAGAAAGCCAGGAACTTCTGTGACTATTCTGGCCATACAGGCACTCAGAGGATGCAAGAGCTTATACTCCACCTAAGGTCCACTTCAGACATCTAAATCCTTCCCTATATCTGGCCTTAACTCTTGAACAGAATAAAAAACTGCAACAAAAGAACAGAATCAGATAAAAATGCATGACTATTACATTCCTAGTTCACATGTAACTATTGTCATTTAAAATTATGCTTTCTTGGCTGAATCATCAATACACACTGCTGCTCTCACCTGAGCTTCCTTACAGTCTTTACATCAAAAATGTACTTGTAACCACATGTGTGCCCAAAGAGGGAATCAGTCACTAGAAGACAAACACAACTGTTTCCTTTGCACTGGCTACACCTCTTCAATGTTCCCTACATCAAAGACAAAAATTGCCAAGTGCAACAGCCCACTTCTGAGCCAGTATTTCTGCAGCTGAAACACCAGGCTCTGAAATATGAAAGGAGGCTATTAAGCTGTCAGTCAGAAAGCATACATTATACCAAGTACCATGAAATTGCAGAGCTATAAAATTGGTTCTCCTCTTATTTCTTTTGTAACACAATTAAGATGTTATCAGGCCAAAGTACAATATTGCAGTATCCTGGCCTACATAAAAACTCTGAAAGCTGCATTTATTTTCCACTAGAACCACAAACTAATAATACAGCCTCCATGTAGCAGTCCCAATATGCTGCTTTTGCTAAGCTTCAAACAAACTCACAATGCTGCATAAAGATATTAACAATTCCCAGACACTATTAACGGTGATGACTAGTGCCTAAAATTTAGATTTCAACAGCTATATCCCCTTCCAACCTGCCCTTCAGTATGCTTCTTTCTTTCTTCATTTTCCTTGTAATATAAAGAATTCATGTGCTGAACATACACTGGCAACTTACAGAATTGATTTGAACCAAAGAGATAAAAATAGAAAAGATATATCAACCGAACTTCAGACCCAAGTGTAAGACATGAAGCTTGTACAACACTCAAAGCATGTGCTGTTCAAGTTACTCACTGTGTAACATATGCTTGTGACCAACTCTGATGCTGTCTTCTCTACTACTACACAGCCTCTAATAAACTGATCACTCCACAAGATACTGGGAAGTCACAACATAAAGAATGAGAAGGCTACAATAGCTAGCATTCCTGCTTGTTACAGAAACCTGCAGGACAGGGAGATCTTGCAGGCAGCTGTGCTGAGGTCCTACAAAGCCTCACCACCTACAAGGTGATCACCTACTTTGGAACAGACATTTATAATGCTTTAATAAGGTTCATACACAGGGTATGGTACAAGCACCAAGCTGGAAAACGAGTGTGTATGTTAAATCATCCTTTTCCATTGACAGATCCTGAAATCTAGGAGGGGGGAAAACAAAAACAAAAAAAAAACCCCAACAAACAAAAAAAAACCCCAAAACAAACAAACAAAAAAATCCACTACCCCATGCCATCCTTGATTTCTTCTGTCTGAAGAGAGGATCCTAAGAGCTGTTTGCAACTTCATGTTAGTCTTTTGCTCTTTGTAACCAGCTATAAGGTTTTGCCTGTGTTTAATAAGCCCGTGGCTCAAAGATACCAGACAGACAGGCAAAAGCCACCCTGGGGTAACACTGCACGTCTTCTTTTCTTCCATGTGTACATTACAAATAACATGCAGCAGTAAGTGACATCACATGCATCTAAACTGGGGAGCTTTTGTTTATAGGAAGCCTCAATAAACAACTCAATAGTTACTGAGAAATATCTTTAACTTTTAAAGGCAGTCACCATTTATAGTCCAAGCTTCTTGTATTTCTAACACTTGAGAAACAGCTCTAGCACTCATCCCATATGGCCAGTCACACCTGATAACACCTGTCTTTGCATTCTCAGGTTTTTTTCTTATTTTTGTTTCTCTGTACACAATACACTCACAGGACAATACACAGCATACCTAGGGATTTGTTCCAAAGCTCAATGCAGTCAACAGAATGACCTAACTGGCTTTGGAGGAAACCAAGGGCCCCAGGTCCACAAATGGGCTTCCAGCCTGAGGAGGGACTTATGCACAAGTTAGGCATCCCAGCCCAGAAGTGCAACAGCAAAATCCCTAAGCCTTTAAGTTGCTCATTTTTTAACCAGACAAGGTCTCCAAAAGCCTGAATTGTTTGCAGATATTTTTCCTTTCCCACAGTTACCTGTTTTGTGGGGGGGGGGGGGGGGGGGGGGAAGAAAAAAAAAAAAAGGAACACCAACAAACCCTTTGTAGTGATCTATGGAATAGGGAATCCAGCAATAGGTCTCCTTCTCTCAAGTGTGGGCCCAACTACTAAATGCTGGAGTTGTTTTATGTGTGTGTGTGTCTGTAAATGTATGGATATTTGCAAATCGACATATATAAACACACAAACACACATATTTTTTTGCTTCCCCTTCTGGCCCCATGAATCTTTAATTATTTTTTTTTCTTTGTGGTGCAAGAAAGGGAGAGCAGGAGAATGATGCAGCCTGCAACATAATTTGTCACCAAGGATTTGCAGCACTCCTCTAGGAGGTGTACAATGTGGATTCTTGCCAAGAAAAAGGCCCCAAAGCCTTAGTCCCTCCAAGGCTGCACACAGGTCTGGATCACCAGACAAATATATCCTTGAGTCAGATGGGTTCAGCAACAGGAACATTTTCATTGTTTAACAGCTGTGGTTAATGTGGGCGCCACAAAACTGGGCCTAACGCTGACTTAGCAACAGACCCACTGCTGAGAATTTAATGCAGTAATAACTTCACAAATACCAGGCTTGCAAACAGTGTTAACCAGGGAACATATACTGTATTTTACATTCCTTAACACGTATCTCTTAAAGGTGTGCTATGTAATTGAGTCAGCTGTCTGATTCACAGGGGACCAGACCGGAAACTGCTGGTGTCCAACCTAGCTGACCTCCATTTCTTGGTGATTTACACCAGCTCTTAGCCCATACATGAAGTTCTTTCTTTGGTATAGCTTTTGCTATTTTTTCTTCCAAAGCATTAATATCATAAGCTTTATACATATAAGAGGTTTGATTTTCAGGAGAGCAGCTGGGACTACATTTTGTTACGGTCTACCAATTAATAGAGGGGAAAAAAAGAGAAATACCCTGCCTATTTCAGTGCAGTTATTTATTTCAGAAAGAGAGAGAGAGAGAGAGCGCAAAAGGAAAGGCTTTTGACGGACTAACAGTGTAAAAGCTGTCCATTTTCCAGAAGTGGAAATCTTCCCTTTCTTGATAATGCTGAAGCCAGCCCTGGCCAGAGGCAATCTGTACCCCAGAAACAGTCATCCATCAGATCACACCAAATACTCTTTCCAGAACACTTCGACAGACATGGCTCCCAGGACCTTTGCTTCATCTCAAGACAAAGACAAATTTTTCACAATAGACACATTCTATACCATAAAAATCCACTCCAGTCACCACTGCAGCTGTAAACACCAGCACTGATGGCCACCTGCACCACTGAGATCCCACATCTATCATGTGCCTGCCTGGCATGTCATCCCTAACAGGCAGGGATGCCTGCAGACACATACACATATGGTTCCTGCTGCCCCCATGCCCACAACCTGTTGCAACGTGCCTGCCCTCAGCACGTGGATGGGTATCTCTTCTGCCCCTTCCCACCTCGCTGTGGGACCCTGCCTTGGCCAGGACTGGTGCTGTAAGCAGATGAGGGTGGATGGGGGTAGAAGAGCCAAAACATCTGATGAAGAGCATGCCTCACTCATCCTTTTCATTCCCAACTTGTAGCTGTTCACCTCCTCCCAAACCACTCCAGCATAACCCTCCAACAAGTTGAACAGCTGGCAAAAGGCCTATGCTACTTCGGCACACACCAATGCAGATGTCCCCCAGGCAAACCTTTTCCCTCCCCCCAACATGAGTGCAATTCCCTGGACACTGCCCACCCTGGAACCCCACCAGCCATTGGCCAGACCTGGGAAAGGGAACAAGCAATTGGGGGACATACCCAGCCTCCATTGTCCTGGATCCAGTTGTGCAGGTGCCGGTTCAGGTACTCAGTCATCCAGGTGGCGATGCTGTCTACAAGAGAAGACATCTCCCGATTGACGCTCTCCACGCACATCACACCACCAAACTCGAAGAAGGCCACAATCCTGCCCCAGTTAACCCCATCTCGGAAGAGCTCCTCCATCACTGCCACAAAGCGGCCCCTGGCCGTGAAGGGTGTCAGGTGCAGCTGGCCAGACATTTGAGCAAAGTCCCTCTGGTAGCGGCGGGAGAACTCATCCCCTGCCTGGCGCAGGGCAAGGTGGACAACCTGGGGCACAGAGTGCAGCCCCTCAGGTGGGGCCATGTGGCTAGCAGCAGCTGAGCCGGGGGGCTCAGGGTGCAGAGACACGAGCCCAGTGTGATCAGAGGAAGTCCCAACAGCAGCAGGAGCAGCAACAGCAGCAGGAGGAGAGAGACCTGGAGGCAGGAGTGCCCTGTCCTCGCCGGCAGCCCAGTTGTATCCCCTCTGTGAAAGTTTATAGTGGATGTACTTCATCACTATCTCCCGGTTATCATAGTCTCTTCTCCCCGGATGAGCCATAATTTCCAAGAGAAAGCAGCAACAAGAAGGGAGAGAGGAAGAAGAGGAGCAGGATGAACCCAAAAAAGTAAAGCAGCCAACAATAATAAAATTAATAACTTAAAAAATTATAATCCAGTTACTGTATTGGGCACAGTTTCATTCATGGTGGTGTGGGGGAGTTCTCAGGGTCTCAGAAGTACTTTTGTCTTCTCAGTATTTCCGCCTCAGTTTGAGATGCACAGTATAAATAAGGATTAAAATGCTGTCAATATTTTACTTCCACGCGCACATTTATTACTTATTATAAATTTACTTTAGGACCATTTCCTCCTCGGTGTTGAAATACATCTTAAAAAATGTTATGCCAATTCAAAATCAGGTGTATTTTCCCCTAGGTGCTGAACTACCATGGACACAACGGTGCAGACGAACACACAGTGCAATAACTGCAATTCAATACAATTTGCTAAACAGCCTTGGATGAATGTTAATCCAATGCACTTTAAACTAGAAATCTCAACACTGCCTTTTTTTTTTGTTGTTGTTTTTTTTTTAAGTTACACAAACTGAATTTCCTTTGTAAAGTACTTACTTGGACTATAAATATGTTCCTCCGGCAAGTTTCCTCTAAAAAAAAAACAAAATAGCAACAGCAAAACCTAAACATGAGAAGTCTTCAGAAATGTTAAGTTCTGGCTGCTTCGATGCATCAAGTTGCCAAGGGGATGGGAAAGGGACAAAAAAAATATCCCTATGATTTCAAATGTTTTTTCCCAGACTCCTGTTTAACAAACATCTCCAAAGATGTGTCAAAGGTCAGAAAATCCCGCCTCTGAGCCCAGGAAGGCAAACAACCCCAAAGAGATGGAAAATCCTGGAGACCAGATGAACCACATTGGAATCCAAGCTCTTGCAGAAGTGCTTCGTTTTTCCCTCCAGTGCAACGTACAGACATAGGCATTTACGTAGTTTCATTCAGACATCGATTGCAGGAGCCTGTGCTTCCACACACACGCACCAAAAAAAGAAGTACTATGTGTTTAGGAAATTAATTATTTTTCACAAGAAAGCCCGTTTAAGAAAAAAAAAAACAAACAAAAAGCCAAACCCAAAAAAGCCCCACAAACAAACGAAAATTGCTTTTGACTGTGTCTCCAGGGAGAAATGGCATTTCCCGAGCAGCTTTGTATTAGAGGAGGAAGAGCCTCCGGCGCTGCCGAGGAAGGGCGCGGATGGGGCGTGTGTACGGTGTGACTGGTGCCGATAGGGACAGCGGCCGCGACGCCGCTGGCAGCCCGCCCGCCCGCGTAGTTCCGCGCACCCCGCCGAATCCGGGAGGCTCCTCTGGGCGCTCCGCGCTGCTGCTGCCGGCGGCGCGGGAAGCGGCGGCTCCGGGCAACTCCGGGCGGCGGCTCCGAACGGCGGCGGCGGCGGTGGGTGCGGGCGGGGAGCTTTCCCAGCGGCGGCGGCAGCGGAGCAGAGCGGCGAGAGCGCGGAGAGGTGAGGAGGAGCGGAGCTCGAGGGGTACCCTCCGGCCCCCAGCGGTGCAGCCGAGTGCGATGGTTTCCTGGAGCTCCGCCTCACTCTTCATTCAAGAAAATGGGGAAATGGGGAAGGAGGGGTGCTTTAAAAAACAAACCAAAATAACAACAACAAGAAACAAAACAAAACAAAAAACAAACAAACAAAAAACAACCCCAAAAAAACAGCAACAAGCAGCACCGCGCAGCCCGGACCCGCCTCCCATCGCTGCGCGGGCCTGAGGCCGGCAGCGGGGCGACGACGACGGCAGCGAGGAGGGGCGGGGCGATGTCGAGGGGCGGCACTAGGGCCCTGGGAAGTCCTGGCGCGGCCTTCCAGAACCCGCCTTCTACCGCCTCCGTCTCCGTCTCCACCCAGGCGGAGATAGTGGGCGGGTTGTTGGCCCTCCGCGGCGAAGAGCCCTTGCATCCCCTGTCCCTCCGTCACACCTCTGCTGCCGCATGCAGGAGGGGTGAAGCCGCTGCAGCTGCGCATATTTAGTTAAATAAATAAATGGGAGGTGGAGCGAAGGAAAAAAAAAAAAAAACAACCCCAAAACCAACCTTGAATGACTCCTTTAAAAGGAAAAGCAGCCCGATGGGGGCGCGTAGGGACTGTAGGAGGTTTGGGTTGGTGTGGTCTGGTATGGCAGCAGCCCCTGCGCGGCCGCGGAGGACAGGGCTAGGGCGGGCCCCCTGGAGGCTTTGCGGGTATTACCCCAGCGTTCTGGGATCCCGCCCACCTGCTCCGCAGACACCACCCGTTCAGTTTTCAGGAAAGCTTATGGGATAGATGAGGAGTTGGACTTTTAGGATTTTTTTGTAGTAACGGGACTCGGATTTGCCTCTGTACCTGGTCTGAAGGTTTATTTTTTTAAAATTGAAGAGTGGAGAACCGCACTGTTTAGATTAGAATAGTTTGGAATTTGACTAAGGAAGCAGAGTTAACCTAGGTTAACCTGTAGGTTAAATCTGCAGCACTAGAAAATAGTGATGCCTCAGCCCCTCTGCTGCCCCGGCAAGCGACATCAGGGCAAGGATGGGACAAGACGGTTAAAATGAGGAGCCATCCCAGGGTAAAGCAAAGTGAAACTGGAACAGGAGATACTCAGCAACTTTCTCTGATTTCTCTGAGAGGGGAAAAGAGACATTTGATAAGTTTTATTTTTGTCAATAAGAGGGTGAGTGAGATTTTGATCTCCTATATGAACTACCCTGAACCTAAAAGGAATAAAATGCCTAAAGGTGTGAAGGTTTGTTTTGGCAAGGGACACAGAAAATAAATGCACGCTGCCCTCCAAGTCTCCATTTTCAGGGTTACGTTTCCTTCTCGCACTGACCTACCATGCATGGTTTGCAGGCTGGCAGCTCACCTGCTTGAGGAAAATGCACTGGAGAAGATACGGTGGTCAGCTTTTGCTCTACCCAGAAGAAGGGGAGGTCGTGACATCCAAACGGGAGGGATTCCCTATGCACTAACAGAGTTTGCTTGTGCCCTGGGTAATGTAGGGATTTATTTCGATGCTGCAGGGAGGAATTTTTCACTAGCATCTACAAACCAGCCCTTTTCCAAGTATGTGATGAGGCGTTCAAGATGTTTATTTGTGCTGGTGTCTCATAGTTACAGAAGCACGGGAAGGCTCGCGGCACCATACCTAGTGCCAACTTTTTCCACATCCTTGCTAGCTCTCCTCTCGTCTCTTCTCCCCGTCCCGGTGCGGAGCACATGCAGCCCCCGAAAAGAGCGATGCTCCCTCTGGCCGGGGCTGCGAGAGCGCAGCGACGCGAATCCCGCCATCCGCTGTTTCTCGCCTGCAGCGCCTGCCCGGCGGGCGGCTGTTGCCACCTAGTGGCCACTGCTCGACCCGGGCTTGGCCGTCGCAGCCGGGACCCGCCTCCCCGTTACTGCGGGCAGGCAGGAGCGAAGGAGTCACTCGCCTGGAGAATGAGGGGAGTAACTGATGTTGCTGATGACACCAAACTGGGTGGAGTGGCTGACACACCAGAAGACAGTACTGCCATTCAGCGAGACTTGGACAGGCTGGAGGGTTGTGCAGGAAGAAATTTAATGAAATTCAACAAGGGCAAGTGTAGAGTCTTGCACCTGAGAAGGAACAATCCCAGGCATCAGTATAGGTTGCAGACTGACCTGTTGGAAGGCAGCAAAGGGGAAAAGGATCTGGGGGTCCTAGTCAATGGGAAGCTGACCATAAGCCAGCAATGGGCTCTTGTGGCCAAGAGGGCCAATGCCATTCTGGGGTGTATTAAAAGTGGTGTGGCTAGTAGGTTGAGAGAGGTTCTCCTGCCCCTCTACTCTGCCCTAGTAAGGCTGCATCTGGAGTACTGTGTCCAATTCTGGGCCCCCCCCAGTTCGAGAGGGACATAGAATTGCTTGAGAGAGTCCAGCGCAGAGCCACAAAGATGATTAAAGGAGTGGAGCATCTCTCTCATGAGGAAAGACTGAGGGAGCTCAGGTTCTTTAGCTTGAAGAAAAGGAGACTGAGGGGTGACCTCATCAATGTTTATAGGTGATCCTGCTCTGGCAGGGAGGTTTGACTAGATGATCTTTCAAGGTCCCTTCCAGCCCCTGACATTGTTATTCTGTAACACAGTACCCCCTGTTCCATCTCCTATTCACTCCCACCTGCAGATATTTAAAACAGGGCTTATTGGTGTTGGTAGTGTTCTTGGGGGTACAGAGATACAGAGGTTGCAAGACAGCAGAGAAATTAGGTCAAAAGAAGACAGACAATGCTGTACACAGCTGAGGGCTGTACCGCACCAGAGCATGCATGTAACTTGCAGCATAGTTAAATGCTGGAGCACAAAGACATTGCATCTCCATCTGTTTAAAAGACTTCACAATGTAAGGTGTTTGCGATGATGTGAGGGATTGCTTCTTATAGCAGAAATGTAGAAGAGGCATCTGTCAACCAAATACAATCAATGTCTTTGTATTCTTGCACCAAAAGAGAAACAAGAAGGTAGGTCTTCCCTGGATACAAAAAGTAACCTGATGTTTGTTTCCGTGTAATGTAATGGTTTAAAGGGGACGAGCAATACAGAGGTCCTTTCCAGCCTCAGTAATTCTGTGATTCAGAAAATCAGAACAGCTATAACCAACCAGACTATTGGTTCAGTCTATTACTGTGCTAGTGACTGCATCTGATGTAGTTGGTCCTGTGACTGAAAATACATTAGACACAGATGTTAAGTAACACAGAAAAACTGTCTGCATAAGCTGCACAAGTGTCATAGCAGGATCAGTTTCAAAGCCCAGAGGATAAATAAATGTGGGACTGATGCAGAAAACAAAGATGCATGTAAAATCAATGAGCTTTTGTAAGGAGAAATTGAAAATATCACTGAATTTGCTTAGGGGATTTCAATTATTTTGTATGCAGAAATAGAAGTAAGACAAGTAACTGAACAGTGTACTGAAGGCATGTAATCTGTAAAAACAGTTTTAGAATTCCGAATTAATTTCTGATAGAAATGAGTACACCAAAACTTTGAGATGCTCTTCAGAATACCTTTAGTATTGATGGTTTTTCCCCATCAGCTCTATACTCAACACTTAAAGGAATGAGAGGTCACAGCCTTTAAAGAAGTTTAATAGGAAAACAGTGATCATGGTTCACAAGAAAGCTTGCGAATACCAAGCACAGCTGAGACTGTACCAAAAAGTGAAAAACAGAAAGGAAAATCCCAGGAACTGTTTGCATTAAGCAAGGCTATTAGGAATACATCATGGGAAAGAACCTGTGCCTTGAGAATGACAAATTAGGACTCAGTAAAAAGGCAAAACAAAATTATGTGTATTCAAGCAGTCTTTCTTGTTCCTAATGCATCAGATGCATTGCATCTGACCTGCACTTACGGCTGTAATTGCAGGGAGCAGTATCGGGAGCAGTATCTTAAAACCAACTGTAGTGCTAACGAGGGAGTGACGAGCATCTATTTAAAAAGTGTCACAAGCTTACATCACAGTCTGACTTAGCTTCCTGACAAGGTAAAAGTAGACACCTTTTTCCTGTACCTTTATATATAACAACAGGATTAACATCAACAGGATTTAAACATCAACCCTGGTTCCTGGTGACCTGCCCACCCTATTTCCTTGTCTCATGGGCTGGCAAAGTTGGAGAGAAGCAAGTAATTGTTCAAAATCTTGCCTGAGCAGGCATGAAGCAAGTGGGGTAAATGTTTGCACCATGTGACAACAATCAAAATCAGCAACATTGCCACATTCTTTCCTGCAAATCTGCAGAGATTTTACATCCTAGAACAAAACAGCAAAAATATCAAAAAGCATAAATTTGCGTAACCCAAAAGTACTATTTGGAGTATAGGTAGAGCATAGGTAAATACAATTATCACAATTAAAGAGGTCCTTTGCCTTATGATGCTCTAGCACAGCTTGAAGGCTGGTTTTAAAGATTCTACTAAGATAGTGCCCATGCGTGGGGAATTTGAATATATAAAAATTAGCAGGCTGCTCCTTATAGAGCCGATGACCCTGTAAATGCCATTGGTGCTGTGTCCAGTGAAGCATTTGTCTGTGCCACCCATGGCCAGAGCTTTCTACTTTGCCCTGACTAAAACTGACCCCCAACCACATGGTATTTCACATTCATTTCTGTCCATGAGATACCCACAGATCAACAGGATCTTTTCCAGGCTGCATGAAATGCCTCCAAAACAGTGCTCTTCTAGAGACTTGCATGTCTGCATATAATTATCTGCTATTAACTGCACACCATTTATTGCTAAGACTCATCTATTATGCTGAACTTGTAAACTTGATGTTATCTAGGCAGCAGCTAGCATCCGTTGTATAGAATGCATTAAAAATGGTTTTCTGCATGTAAAAATACCAGGGAGAAGTAGCAGCCATGAAGCCCAGATGCATATTTTCCTCATTTTTAACCAGGATGGTGGCAGGTTAACTTGAACAAACTTCACTTCTTCAGAGGACGTTCCTGAAACAGGAGACTGCTTTTCATCCGGATGGTGTTGCAAATGCTACAGGTGTGGAGTGGATCCTTTTTGGCTGGAAATTCTTGCAGTGTAGAGAATGCTACACTGCATGCTCAACCTGCAATTATGGTTTATTTCAAGGGGCTTAATGGTGCTCATCAGGAAAGGCAGATGGATGAGATACCCAGGTAGTATCTTTAAGGTCCAACATAGAAAACAGGTCCTGACTTTCAGACTCCCCTTACTGTAGTCATCCGTCAACCATTTTCACTTCTTGTTAAGGAACAGAAGCTCCATGGTTTGGAGTGGAAGGAAGCAAAACAACTGCAGCTCTGAAATCCTTCACTTTGAAATCTCTACTTTATGTGGGAATTGTGTCTTGTCTTTACAGTGTCTTGAGCTCTCTCACCACCTTTTGCAAGCTACCAACCTATTTTTGTGATCTGGGCAATGACACCTCTGTCCTTTTCCTCTTTCTGCCATGGAAAAAGAAATCTGAGTTTCAGCATAGAGGAATAGAAAATGAGAAGAGGCTGCTGGATAAATAGTAACATCCATCTCTAATCCATACATTTATTATACCTGCTAAATTTTCCTCAAACTAAAAAGGGGAAAAGCATCATTTTACTTTTTTTTTTTTAGTAAATGCTTTGAAATAAAGACCAACACACCTAATTTTAACTTAAAGCATGTGTTACCTTTGAAAAGGATATTACCCTCAGTTGCAAGTTACCTAGAACATCTAAAATTTGGTTTTATACTTTTTTTAATATTCATTATTTATAACTGGTATCACTATAGATTTAACATGTTCTTTTGGCCAAGGGAGATGATTCTTAGTGCTTGGTAGCATGGTCTAGCGTTTTGCTTCCACCCCTTGTGTTTCTTTACATTGCTGTAGCAGCACTACTACAAAACAAACTTCATAGTTAGAACTCAAAAGGTTTAAAATTAATATAGGAATTCCCCAGCAAGCTGAAAACAAGTTTTCAACTTAGAAAAAAATTTCAGACTGGTTTGGTGGTATTCTAGGAGATTCGGTATTATATCCTTTCATCAGGGTTTCCTGACCATCAACTTAGATATTCATCTTTGAGGTTTAAAAAAAAAAAAAAAACCAAAACAGTATTTGCACTTTCTGTTTCTTACCATGCAACTTTCTCTCTGAAAGTTTAACAGTATTCCCCCCTCCCCAGACCAGCAACAACGGAAGATTGGCATGACCACCTTTTTCACCAGTTTAGTGCATCTAGTTTGAAAGAAAGGAAATAAGAGGATGGGAGGTGTAGCAAGACAGACACCTCATTTAAAGGTCTCTGGCTCCGTGAGAGTCTCCCCTCCAGTGACAAAGGAAAGGAAACGGCTACATGAGGGTTTACTACCAGCTTTCATGGACAATCATATACCTACTCCTCAGTGTGTTTGGTGCTGGCTGTAAAGAAAGACAAACCAAAAGCAAAGATACTAGATAATTTAGCCTTGTAACCAAAATCCAAATATGGAAAGAAATGAAGAGCAATCTACTACTACTGAAGAGGAAAAAACAGCAGCACCAGTTGCAACATGGCCTTCCTCCATTTCAAAACTTCCAGTTCTCTCAACATTCTAAGATTAACATCAGTCCCTCAGCTTTAAAACACATTTTAAATACCATACATTGTTTTTACCTCTCTGGTAAGTTCATAAGAACATCTTTCTAAAAGATTGAACTTCTGCAATTTTGGGTTTACTTTGAGAATAAGTATCTTGGGGGCTGTCCCCTACTATTATCTTAGAGCTAGCTATCCACTCAGGCCCGCCTACTGTTTTCCCAGAACTGGGTCCATCAACCAGTATGCAACTGCCAGCCACACACATAAGGTGGATATATTTTCTTTATTCTCATGAGTGCATAGTCATGGTGCCAGGTCAAAACTAGTACAGCTGACACCTGAACCCATCAGTTATTTATATACAAAATCTTAATCATATTCCTCTAATACATATTAATCATTATTCAACTGTGTTTGGTCAGAATATTCTCACTTGATATGTAAATTATGGCACATGCTCTTAACCACTTATTTCCTTGTTCATTTGAGGAGGTGATATAACTGGGGTCCAATCAAACCAATCAAAGACCATTCTCCTCACTAAGTAAACTATAGAACAAGCAAGTTAACTTAACTTAACTTAGAACAAGAACAAGGTAACTATAAGAGGGACTGATAGCCAACTTTCATCTATAAAAGGAAGAAGCCTAGAGTTCATGCAAAGGACAGTAATGGATGACAACCAGAGGGTCCCAAGAGACCTTCTGAAACCACTCAGAGACTCTACCCACATGTGTAACAACTATGCAAATATAATAATTAGTTTGAGGAAATTGAATTAATATGTATAATCATTCTAGGGAATTTAATACCTATTATGTGATAAGGTAATAGAAACTTAATCTGGTGTAATATGACATACACTTTCAATGGAGTAATCCCCCATGCATCCAGCACTGAAATAAAGAAATGCCCGCTTCTTACCGCTGTCTCAAATTGATAACTGGTTAACACCAGAAGTTCCTTTCTAATTTTGATAACAGATGGTCCATGAGTCACCGTCTGCAATCACATTACCTTTCCCCCAGTTTCTTCACAGCTAGGTGGTTGGCCAACTCATTCTTTCTATATCCTTTTTTCTAGACAGAGATATACTATTATCAATGACTAGATCCTATTTCTGATTAAAACATAACTATGTTACTAGGCACATTACCAGGTATTTAACTGCAAAAGCCAAACTACACTTTTCCTGTGTTCATGTCAACTAACTTAAAAATACACAACCAACCATATCTTCCATTATACAAATAACTGTATCTTCCAAACTTCTAATCTTTTCTGGGTCATAGATATCACTACCACAGATCCAAAACATAATAATTTTCTATATAGCTTCATGCTTAGTGGCGGTACAGAACAATAGCTACCATAACTATTATTTCTATTGTTTTCCACTAGGCAGAATGAGTATCACTTGGCTCATCAGAGTTCACAAGCACTTCCAGAAAGCACAAGCACTAGTTATACACTAGCAGCACCTCCTGCAATACAGGCAGATTCTGTCAATTTAATCCCATTTTCATTATGGTTTCATGACACTAAGTTTGCTGGCAATATTCAGTAAAGTTCTTTACATCCTTCATGTGCTGTACACCTCTGCCGTAAGCTGATAAAATTGAAGGATGTATTGCCCCCCCTGCTGTCCTACAAAAATAAGAAGATCCTGCTAGAACTAATCAGAAAAAAACCCCCAATAACAACAAAAAAACCCCAAACAAACCAAAAAAACACTAACAAGTCCTGCAAATGAATTTATGCTTTATTCTTCATCTTCTCAAAGAACTTGAGGTTACAGGCTTTGCTGATTCTCCATTTATTTTGAGAAATATAAAATGTGAAAACTAGTTTACACAAAAATGATGAAGCAATAAGCACAAAATATTTTTTACAAATAATGCTGTATCTTTTTACCATTTAAAAGTGCCTAGAGTTTTTCACAGCAAATAAAGTTTATTTACCTCTATCTTTTTTCTTAGTAAAATATTAAATCTATTTAAATTGCACATGAACACCTTGGTGAAGTAAACTATATGTAAAGTTACAATAAGCCTGTATTTAAAGCAGACAGTCACTGGAATGGAAAAGACTATCAAAGCCTAAATCGAGTCTTACAGATTGACCAAGAAAACTAGACAAGACAGTGACCGATATGGCACAAGTGATTAAATTATCAACAATTTGACAAAAAGTAATAAAGCCTATTTGAAGTTCTTCATGGACCTAATACACTGCTAAAATGTTTCAATGCAGAGGCTTTGTAACATTTAAACTGGCAAAATAGTTTTTCAGCTGCAAAACATTTTTCCGCAAGGTTACAAGGCATCTCCTTCACTTAATATTGGACCTTAAAATTAGTACTTTGGTAGACAGAGAATGTACATAGGAAAACAAAACTTACACCAAAGCTTGCTGCAGTTGACAACTTACTCTGTTTTGACAATAAAGCAGTTTAAAAGTTTATCAGTTAAATTTAACTGCATGAACTTGCAACAGCAGAAACTACAACATTTGAAAAAATTGACTTATTCATCAAAAAAAATCTTGCCCTGTTCCAATTTCCACAGTTGCTGAGGGGTTCAACCTACAATTTTACTGTCAATACACAACTTACACTATGCAAAATCAGGTGTGAACTGAAGTCTCTATAGATCAGGGCCATAACTTTGACCCAGTATTCTGATTCTTCCTTCACAGCCACATGTGCGGAATTACCAGTCATTATTTGAAGGACTCTTCAGTCAAGAATGACTGATTAGTGATCTATAATATCCAACCTTAAAGCTGCCCAGATGCCGCAGTGTCTGTGTGCTTTGACCTTCTAGATTGTTTCTTAAATGAAAACTCTTCAACATTCCACACTGAAGATCCAAAAGTTCAAGTATCCAAAGTCTTACTGGTTTTAAGTTCTGACCTTCAAGCTTGTGTTGATGTCAAGCCATTTACAGAAGCATTTCTTTCAAACTACAGTACAACTGATTCACTCATTTTGGTATTGTCTGCAGATGGTCAAAAGAGCATGTGTTTTGCATCAAAATAAGAATTAACATAGGTATCAGGATCTGCTTTAAGAACCATAGCAATGTTGACAATGGATGCATGATAAATGCTCCATTATGTCATTTACATTAAACAGTACCAGAAACACATATGCACATTAGATTTCTTTGCATTGAAGCCCAGCTCTTTAAAAATGCAGGAATACACTCTATTCTCAAAATTATTATTATATTATAGCCATGCACAACTTCACACATCTAACTAAAATCAGGAGGCAGTAACTAAACCAGGTTTTGTAAAGAATTCAACAATGCCTCAACATTTACAATCAAATAAAATCCTATCCACTTAAAATGAGTGTCAATAGGACCCTCCCCCCAAAATGTCTGTAAACCAGGTATTAAAGCAAATTTAATCTACGTGAAGAAAATCTGAACAGTGATCAACTGAATTCAAATAGGAAAAAAAAACCCAGTCTCAATATACCACATTTTAAAGGTCTTCCAGTTAACCACCTATTATTTTTTCATCTCAGTTTCATTGAGTATCTCTTCTTAAATAGATGTAGAGAATATCTTGAAAGCAATTTGCCTATTTTGTTCTTAAATACTACTTTCAAGTATGTGAAATTGCCCAGTTTTACAAGTAATTTTAGATTCAGAGTACTGACTGAAAACAGAAGATACAACTTTGAAAACACAGCAATGCTAACAAATACAAAATACACAGCTTTTGGGGGAAAAAAAATAAAAAAAAGCAGCTCACAAGGCACTTGCTATAGTGGTCCACTAAACAAATAGCACATTTAGTGCACTCTTAAAACATCATAGTTACGCATCAAGCCTTTTCAGCACTAAACTTAAGATTCCTTAGAAACAACCACTGGCCTCTGTGTATTCTGAAGCAGTTACTGAGACAAACTACAAGTGGGGCACAGAATGAGAGTATTTTAAATAAATTCTTGTCATGTGAAAGTTTTTCCTGTGTGGTGATAAAATTAAGTGCAGAATGTCATTCTAACACACATCCCATTCTGCACACCAACCCCTCTGTCCCAAAAAGCTACATTCCTGATACTTGAAGAGCCTGCCATTAATTAAAATTCATTCTCTCATCAACTATTTGTTTGGCTCATCATTTGCAGCTTTGAAAAATAATGTGCATAACAGTAGCATTAAGCTACTTTCCTTTCCAGAGCAAAAACTGTCAGAAAAGCAAAAGTATCTGTAAAAATTAAACATTATTTCAACAGCTTAAAATGCTGAAAGTAATAATTAATGCACTTGATACTAGTTTGATGTGGGGTTTTTTGGGTTTTTTTTTTTTTGGATCACAAGTACTTCAAAGGCCAGAAGAGCTACAGACCCAATCACATCTCCTAGCATTTCTCTGTGGGAATGGGCTCTTCATCTCCCTCTAGAAAGTATGCACAGATTAAACCATACTTTTTAATTACTCCCAGACTGAGAAAGCGTGGATAATACAAAGATATCTGCCATTTTAAGATTTCCACAGTTGCATGTTGGATAGAATAAAGAAAGCTGCCATCGACAGAAGGATCTGTAGATTGTCCAAAAGAAATCTTAACATTCTAAATTAAAAACAGTCACAAAATGTTAGCAAAAAGGTACCAACTTGTTGAGGGGACTTCAACTACTTCAGCCCAGTCTCATGGTACTTATTTTGTCCATAAGAACCAAAGTGAGAAAACGTAGGTATTTGTCCAGAGTTACTGTGCATTCTCAAATTCTACTCTGCAGGTCACTTACAAGTTCCACAAATTCTCTCTCCCAAATCACCAAAAAGAAATAATCTAATCCTCATTCACACTTTTGCATAGTTTGGCATTTTCTGGAGTTGTACGTGTTTTCTTTCATAGCTTTCAAGGGGACTCATCTGTCACATAGGTAAGTACTTCCACTCTAAATCCTTCAGGGAAAAAAAAAAACTGAGTCCCACTTAAGCAGCAAGCTGTCCATGACTGTTTAACATTCTTCTTTCAATTCGAAGTGAAGTTTACTCAGTTTTGTCTGCACTTTCAGATTTTTCCCTTTGCATCATGCAGCGACGAACTATGCTGTCAAAACTCCCAAGGTAAAATAGGCCAATGATGCGAAAAATGCCCATGCAAGCCACCTGGAAATAGAGAAGAAATACCTTTCAATTCACTTAAGATCCCACATTGCATCATATTATTTACTTGTGCAATAAAAAGGTCCAGGTAGTGTTATAAAATCTCAAGAAAACAAACTCCTTAAAACCACCATAACTAACAGTTCCAGACTGAGTAGCAAGTAGTAATCTTAGCTTTCCCACTAAACTGCTGCTTCAGCTTGAAAATACTGCTTCAGTTTTCTAAACCTGTCTCCACAGTATTAACAACCATTTGATGGAAAAAAAATGTTTGCATAATGTTCTACACTTTAAAGTACTTTAATCTATAGGAAATTTTGACTACAGGGCCTTCCCAAATCTTACCTGTTGAAGACCTTCAGTAATAGAAGTGACTGGTGACATTCCACTTGTCAATATTGATAGCATGTAACCATCTGACCCAACTGAGCTGTTAAAGTTCCCTTGCTGGATGGATGAAAAACAGCAATTAAGAAAAGAAAAAAGTAACTTACCCAGTTGTGGCAAATCATGATGTATCTTATTTCAACAGCTAGTCTTGATGCACATAGGTGATTGATGTTACTAACAACAAATATTTTTATGTTAAAAAATATTAACACAATTAAGAATTGGAATATTCAAAACTATTTTGTGATAAACAGCAGCATTCCAAAAGGCATTTTCTTAAAAATAACCTCACTTAAAGCTAATCTCTCTTTAAAGATGTGTGCTAAATTACTGTGCATTACTTTACAAGATAGGCTCTAAATTTCTTCTTGAAACATGCTTACTGATGGAGAAAATGAATGATGGTCTTCCCATCTGTAAATATTTTTCAGACAGAATTATACCTTAACTCTGTTAGATCACTACTCAGTACTATAACTGTAGAATAAAATACCACTTGTCTTTTATTAAGATTAGTTTAGTATCACATAAGATTTGGCAGGGTGACATCTTTCAAATGCTAGCTAACAGGCCCTTCATCTATATCAAGATTTTTTTAACTTGTCCTCCTCCAAACTGCAAAACACACAGTGTGCTAAGCAATTCAGCCGGCAGAAAGAGCCAGGGGACAGACAGAAGGAAAAAAGTTGTTTGGTGGTTTTGTTCCTCAATATTCATAAGGAAAATTGCAGTTCTATAGCTGTGACTCCCACGCTTCTCCCATTTGTTTCCAGAGACTTTATGCTGTAAAACAGGCTGAAACACTGCTACCTTTTAATTTCTAAGTCTCTCAGATGATGGCTTGAGTGCCGACCATGTTTGAACTAATATATCATCAGAAGTGTGAATGGTGTAGAAATACTAGATGCTTAAGATTAGAGAGTTTAGTTTTTCTTAAGCACCAAAGCAGACTACTGAGATACTACTTGCTTTTAAAACTCACCACCCCAAAATCAGACATAATTTTGTGGTTTTGTGTTGTATTTGTGAAAAATATTGTAAAAACTTCAATATTCTACACTTGCTGTAGATGGAAATCACATTGAAGATCAAATTTGCAACTGCAAAATCTGTCATTACAGAGATTTTAAGATTCAATTGCTGTGCTTTATGAACATGAAATTGTGTCTGTTTCTGTTCTGCAGTGTGTTAAGCATGCAAGCATTCCATAGCACAAGCAAACAAAAAAATTCCTCAGAAAGGCAACATTAACCATTAAAAGCAGCATTTCAATCACTCATAAATCACATTCTTAAGACATTAAAAGCCAAAAAGGCTAGACTGCCTTCATTTATTGTAAAGTTATTTTTATACAAACTCATCTTCAAGAAAAATGAGATAGTTAGACAAATGGTATTTGATACATATAGAGTTTAGTGCATTAAAGTGAGGCCATCTGCTTTGGAGGCATTGCACCATACTGATGCATCATGTTGTTCTGTTTAATGTATAGCTTCATTTACTTTTAGTTCCAAGAGACCGTGTAAAATAATTTGTGGGCACAGTGGCAGAAGAAAATACCTCCTTTTCAAACTAACCAGCAAAGAGTACTGTTTTGTGTAAACTGATTTTGCATTTAGGTTAGCCATTGTCTTACAGTGTTAAAAAAGCATTACATATGATCCTAGTCTCTCCAACTAAGAACATACTTTAAAATGGTAATTTACTTACTATGGCATCTTTGACGATAACTCTGGCAACTTGTTCTGCTTGGCAAACAGATGAGGTTTCAGAAATCAGCTTTGTCTCTAAGGGCTTTAGCAAAAAAACACCCGTGTAAGTTTGACAAAGTTTGAGAAAAAAAGATGAAGGTCAGAGTTTAGTTCTGGGTCTTTTGTCATAGTATACCAGTTGCTAACAGTGTTATCATCTGTCACCTAAAGCATCCACTTATAGAAAAGTAAAAGCACCTTCATAAATAATAGTGTAATTTTATGAAGAGAAATTATAACTTTTCCTTGGGTAGCACTTTTCCCCTCCCTATAGTTTATTACTAACAAATTATGAAAGAGCTTTCCCCCCCAAGTTTATTGTTTTCAGTAGAAGCTATCGTAGTGCTTAAACTATGTCTCAACACCTCCAAGTTAATTTATGGTTTTTTTGCCAAAAATGAAATAAAAGATAGGTCTGAAATATTTTATGAACCTACAAAACAACTTTTTTTTTATGTTTCTCAAACTCCACACACTGATATCCACCAAAATCCATTACTGCTTTTTATTACTTTATATCATTGGAAGAAAGCAACTATGGCAGTTAATTTTAGCAATCTCAATTTTTTTCCACCAAAAAAAACCCAAACAACACAAACAAACAAGTCTGGTCTGTTCAAAAACAAATGGCAAAAATATGCTTAAAAGTATTTAGAAGCATGTTTGTCATTCATGTCCTTTTAACAAACAAAAAAAAAAGATGGAGCTAAGTGCACAGTAAGCTATTTATATGTTCAGTATGCTAATATAGATGGTTCTGTTGAAGAAAACAGTGCTAGATTAGGGAGAAAAGAATACTTGGTTGCAAGTTGACTTGTAATAGCTAATTCAGTTACATTTAATATAACAATCAAATTGAAGCATTCAAGCCTAGTCAAATCCTGGGACTTGTTTAATTTTGAGATTAAAACTCTAAAAAACACACTTCTAGTGAAAAGCTGAGCAACTACATGGTTCCCTCATTATCTATCCAAAGTGCTACAGAAATTAATAAAGAAAGGTCTGTTTCCAAATATCCGCAGAGTTATGAATCCAGAGTTCACTGACCAGACTCACTAAAAATCTATTTTTTTTCTGTGTGCATTTTAAGAAGGGGGTGGGGGAGAAAATCAGTGTCTTTGCCAGCAGAAATCACACACAAACACCTTTTACATTCTTTTCTACAGCAATATGGCTTATGTCATAAGATCTCCATCTCATAACCCCTACGTATTTTTGAGCTTACTGACCAGTATCAACTAAATCTGAAAGAGATACCAGGATGTCAACAGTAATTAAAATACTGTAAATTGGGAAAAAAATAAGCAGCTTTTTGGGAGTAACAGCTAAAGCTTGAGATGTTGAGAAAAAGGCAGGAAGAAAATCAGCCATTAAACACTTCATCTGGCTATTCAGCCAGCCAAAGCACCATTGCCATTTGTACAGCAGCCACCTCAAAGCAAACAACCAAACGGACCCCCCAAGCAAGCAAGCAGACACCCCCCCCAAGCAAGCAAGCAAACAGACAGACACCCCCCCCCCAAGCAAACCCCACAACTTAATTATTAAACACAGCAAATCTCTATCCTAGACCCTGACATTTTCTTATTATATTCAACAATTACAGAGGGGAAAAAAAAAAAAGCTTAGTCCTAAACAGATACAAACTACAAAGACAGATGATCTAAACTAAGTAGTATTAAATAAATGCAACAATAATAAATTAGTATCTGAACTGTCAGAGTAGCACAATATTGCAGAATGTAAGAAATTCAACCCCAATTTCCTATTATACTTGATGGGGCATCTTGAAAAGGGTGATTTTACATATGAAGTTTCTTGTTCATGGTCTGCAAATAAAAAATAAGACACATTTTTCTCTGATTACCTGGGTTACCTGATACTTCAGTCTCAACAGGGGGCCTGAATGTATTGTTTTGAATGTTATGTATAGAGACAAGTCAAACAAGGAGGGGTAACTAAGTTCTTGAAGGCCAAAAGTTTCATTTTTAAGGTAAGTCAAATGAAAAAGGCCTACTACTGACACACCCTTCTGAAAAGTGATACTTTAATTTGCACTACAAACACAATGCAGAATTTGCTTCCTACTTTAATACTAGACAACAGCCACTACTGAGTTGTATCATTACATATATTCATACATCACGGTTAGTTTGCAGACTTCACTGAAGGAACTCAAGCTTATTTTGATCTGTCATATTTATAAGAACTGCACATCAAAGACACAAAATAGGAGTTTTAATTTTGGCTCATTAAGCTTTGATATCAGAACAAATGTCAGTTTTACAGTTTATCACTCCACAACAATATTTCAATTATGTATAGAAAGATTTTGCGGTGTTTCAGCTATTAAAGGTAGGTAGTTCTTCCATTTAAAGCCAGGACAATGAACTATACAATTACCCTATAGGCTACTTAATTCTACTTAGTTAAGTTGATAAAATTGAAGTCTTTAAAAGTACTACTGAAAATCTTAATATGCACAGATTTGAGAAGTACTATCAAAGTGAATGAAATCTGAAATGCACTGCTTATTATGAACTGAAGCTTTAAAAACATTACAGTATTACTTAAAGACAATTTACCTTTGTTTTACTTTCTTCTGCAAAGCCAGGTGTGTCAGTATCTGGAGGATAGGCCACCGTTAGGTAGATATTGTAAGGTTTTACCTATATTTACAAAAGTAAGTGTTATCTTAATAGACAGCCTTTACGTGTCTCATGACTTCATTAATCTATCTTGTACCAAAGAAATACATCAAGCATGAATTTAAATTGCTTCTAGCATTAAGTTACCCTTGTATTCAGCACTTACAAGACTCAGAACTTTGTCAGAACTAAAAGCAAAACAATTAAGATTTAAAAATAGATAATTCTGTTGTTTTGTTTAATAAAATTATCTAAGAACTTTGCATTTGATGTAAATTATTTGGCATTTAGGAGGAACATGAAAGTATTTTATCTCTGTAAATTTACCAATTTAAATTTTTTTAAAAAGACTAAACCATTGCCAAACATGAGTACCCAACATTGATAAACAAAAGGTCAAAAAGGCTTTCACTGAGGCTTATAAGCATGCCTTTTTTGTTACTGTTTATGTCAACATAGTTACACTGGCGCGTAAATATGAGAAAAAATATCTAAATTTTATATCTTTAAAAGGTATACTCGAGTCATAAGGCATTTCAACCCATGGTATAAACTTGCAAGGCGTCAAAGTCTAAGAAGACAAAAGAATAAGTAGAAAATGTGAGGAAAAATGGAAGGTCTCATGTTAAGGATTGCATTTAGCTATGTATTTGTATGTTTTTGTCACAGAATTATATAACGTATTACACCACTAATCAGAAACTACTATGATGCAAATCTGTACTCCAATACAAAAAACCGCTTATAATGAAAATCTTCAGAAGGCTAAGAAAAAACAAAGTAATGTTAAGCACTAAGCATTTTTATTCATATTATGAAACATTCTATATTGAAAACACTCACTGAAACACCACATCACAGATCCATAAGCACTATTTTTAGGTTTCAATAATTCAGTTTTCACAAAAATATCTGTCACCTTAAAAAAGGACCCTGCAGTCAAGTTGTTCTGTTTGGCAGGCCAGAAGCGATTAGAGGCAGTTTTACCCCACATTCTTACCTTGATCAAGGCATACAACTACATTGAACAGAAAAAGGTAACAACAGGGACTTCAAGGGTAGACAATATACAAACACTTAACACCTACTTAACACCTACAATATACATTCTTAAGAGAAGAATAGGGGAAGTAATTTTCATACCAATTTTACCTACCTTACTACAATGTACTCACCAACCTTGTTCCATTGTGAAATGAAGACAGTCTTTGTTTGGTTTAAAACAAGACTTAAGCATAAGCTTAGATCACTGCACTATAAAAAGCTCATATATACTAAAACTTATAAAGATGGAACCACTGTCAACACAATTTCTTTCTGGACAATCCTCAAATTCTGGCTTGCAAGTTTTACTGTTTCGTATGGTTCACACACCACTCATCATGGCCTCACAAACAAGCTGGGAATCACTGGCCCACCCCTCATTCATCCATTGGATCCTCAAAATCTTCAAGAGATCTCTTAGAGCCTTGAAAAAGACTTTTACTCAAAAAGACTTAAAATCCAAGTCCTTTTAGTTAAAATAAACAATTACAAAAATTTGTCTGCATGTGTGGTCATCTTCAATTCTAGGAACAGATTCAATCTCTTCCCTCTTATGCAATTGAAATCAACTTCGTTTATGCAACTCCATGCAGAGCAACAGGACTGTACTGCTGCCAAAAAAAAAAGGGCCAACACAGCACACATATCACCAGTGCTGTACAAGACAAGAGAACTGTTTAAATGAAAATGTGCTGTGCTGGCAGTTAATAACATAAAAACCTGTTTACAATCAAAAATGTTTACGTTATTGCACACATACCTCCATTTGCAGGGCTTCAGCCAAACCTCGAAGAGCAAACTTTGTTGGAGAATAAGCTGTATAACCAAATAGGCCTAATTGCCCAGCCTGAGACGATACAAACACGATCCTTCCCATTCTTCGTTCCTTCATGGTAGCGATTACTGCTCGACTTGGGTAAACACTACCCAGATAATTGACTGCCATTAATCTCTGTACAAACAATATTAATACAGTATTTGAGCCACAGATTCAGAATCCTTCAGCTCTTCGGTATTTATAAAAAAAAAGGTTGTTTTAACAATGAAGTTCACTAGATTCGTAGTTCTATCAGCTGAGAAAAGAAACAATTGTTTTCTCTTCTACAGCTTCCTAAACTGTTTTATAGCTAATAAATCTCACTTCAAGCAAAAAGAAATCCAGTCTGACGTGCGGAAAACAAACTCTACAACCCGTAAAAGGTTATAAAGCAGGTACGTTTATTACGGCGCCGGGTGCAAGGGGGATCGTTCCTCCTAACTTGCACACCGAAGTGTCCATCGAGCAGGTATTTATTACACCAAAGCATGCATATTTAACAGAGTTAGTTACATATTCATGATATGGGGTTGGATTATTATAATCAGTTCCAGGAACTCATTATCATAGGCCTCCTCCCATTGGCGCTTGTGCAATGCCGTCTGGTGGTCGTGGGCAGGGGTCTTCGGGAGGAAGGCTCTCAGTCTTCCTCGAGGTGTACTTTTCACCTTTTGTCTCAGGATGCAGAGTTGCGATGAGTCAGAGATCACAAGACTGGGGGGGAGGCTCTTCTTTATTCCTCCCTGTCTTGGAGTAATCTTCCCTTATCTACAAGCCATGCAAGATGAGCTAAGGCCCATCAAGCTTGTCTCAAAGCCTCAGCATCTTGTCTTCTGTTTATCTCAGGATGCCCCAGGATAACAATGGCTGCTCAACTTGCTTTATTACCTTTCAAGCAGAATACTGTCCCCCTCACTTCAGTCTACCTACAAGTCTTAATGGCACCCAGGATACTGATAATACTGTAAACCTTATGGCCTTCAAGTTAAAAAGACTACTTAACAGAAAAATCTAACCTAAACAGTGTCCAGGAAGCAATCTATTTATGCATGATGTATGAAAACATACGGAAACAAAGGTTTAAAGAGCCTTCTAAAACAGGAAAAATTCTATGTATTCATGCATTTCAGCGATTTTAATTTCTGGCAGAATAAGGGGAAGTCTTTAATTTCCTACTCTAGAAGACCTAAACCATACTTAATAACCTATCAAATGGATAATTCAAATTTATTATAAAATTATGCCTATTTCATATTTCCAGATGATTTAATGTTATCTGTAGATGATTGGGGGCCTGAGGGATACAAGCATAAGGTAACCAAAATACAGGGGTTTGTTTTTTGTCTTTTCATTAGAGCAGCAGCTTCTCAAACTACAAACAATTTGTGCACCTCAGAGTTGAACACTGGCAACAGCCAAAATTTTCTTAAACGCGTTAAATACACAGATATTAGAAAGCCTTCACAGGGGGAGGGGGCGGGGGGGTAGATGGCATGTGAAATGCACTGCCTTTCGCAGTGCGTTATACCATAAAATACATCCAGTCTTTTTTTGCCATACTGACGACTCACTGCATCCCAGAGGGAGAATTCACTTTTCTGACTCATCAATGGACTGAGTTAGGTGAGAAATTAAGAGGCAACCTCTGCAAATCTAAAGATACATACTAATTTTGACAGCTACCACAAGTGAAGTTCATTCATACAAGGTCTGCAAAGACATACGAATGCAACCTAATTTGTAGAACAGTTGAAACAAAAATCATCATATAATAAATTATGCTCACTCACTTCAAAAGAATTAACTTCAATATCCTCAAATTTTCCTGTAACTGATGTTCCTGCACAGTTTACAAGCATGTCAACTGGCCCCAGCTTCTCCTGAGCCTGGAAGAGAGGACAAAAATTAAGATGTAAAACCTTTCTATAGCAGTGTAGAAATTGTTTCCATTACAAATATATCACATATGGATAAGCTTCTTAGGATACAGAAGTGATTCAGTTACTTCCTGACCTGTTTCAGAACATTCTCCACCTGTTCATAGTCTTTAGATACATCAACAGAAATACATAATACAACCTAGAAAAGGAAACAGAAAGAACATTTTTACAACATAGTAAGTTCAGTTAACTCTCAACTCCAAGCCTTTCAAAAGGAGATAAAGCCCAATGATATACCTTTTCCAGAAAAACAAGAAGTCTTTTTGACAGGATAGTTTGCACTTCTCCCACACTTGAAGAAAGCAATCCCTGCCCCCTCTGAGCTCCTCCCCTGACACACACACACATTCTAGAGTAATAAATACTATATTAACAAGTAAGTACTTCAGTACCTTCACATCAGATACTTGTGCAAAGTATTATTTCTAATTTACTGCAATACTACACACTGTGACTCAAGTTGGCAAAAACTATTCTAATTAAGGCAGTCAAAGTATGCAGTGCTACATTTAAGAAAAAAGGCAGTCAAAGTATGCAGTGCTACATTTAAGAAAACTTTTCTGAAGTTTATAATGCAAGCGTTAAAAACTTGGTAAGTTCAATACTGGCAACGCATGCTACCCACTTTTCCCATAAAATCTTTTTTAAAGAAGATTAGTAGACTTAATTGCATACTGTTTAACTGGGACATGTCAAGGACAAAAATAAAATAAAAATTCTATGAGAAACATATTTATGACACTGTGCAACTAGTCAAAAAAGTGATGCATATTTGTTTATTCCTTGTCTGGGAACCAGAGACTATGATGTTTAGTTTGAAAGATACAGAAAAACGAAAATAAGCATTGACTTAGGGTGGGAGCCAGGCAGGACAACATCTAAGTTTTGTTTCATCTGCAAGTTCGGCCCTGTTTTTCTTGAAAGCTACTAATTACTTTCAGCAAGATGATCTCAGAATCTAGGTTTTGAAGCACCTTCAGAACAACTTCTGGCCAAACCAAGTGCTGCCTTTGGGTTACCTTTTAGAACTGTAAGGTCACTACAAGCTGTAGCTTGGCCAAGTATTGACAAACAAGCTACCATCTCTGCCATGCAATCAGCAGAGTTTTGGGGCAATTCTACTTGAAAGGAAAAGTAATCACAATAAGAAGAGGGACTCCTGTACTCTCATTATAATTTCTATCCTTTCTGTTGGTTTGGTCAATTCATTTAAACTCAGTTTGAGGTGAAGTAAAACAAAGTCATCACCGGTATGTAATAAGTATCATCATGACCACTTGTCATAGAGACACATGGACACACAGAAAAAAAGCTTACCACAGCGTAACTAACTGCTTTCATAGCTACTCATTTGTCAGTTACACCTCTTGTCACACTGCAACATTTCTTAGCTGTGTAAGCAGAATCTGCTTGCCATTCATGTACAGGACATTGGCTATTCCTGCCTCCCAGAACTGTGTGTAGTTGGACATTAGAGTAAACTTGTGGTGCAAGTTATCAGTGAGTCTGCATGCGTCTCCCCTTACAGCATTTGTTACGTTTTTGAAATATTTGGGTTTTTATGTAAGTTTAAGAACAAAATAGCAAGCAAACAGAAGCTACATTGATTTATTATGTAGATGTCTTTGCAAGATCAGTGAGGAGGTTAAAAAAAAAATAAAAATCACAGCTCTGTATCAAAATTGCATTGGTTAATGTACCAGATTGCATAGATTAGCTGTTCATAATGTGAACAACCCATTCAGGAACTATCACAGCTTTTACTGACTACTATTGTACTATATAATTCACCTCTTTGCTATGTTCATTCTTCTGCTACAATATACTGATTACCTTCATTCCAAAGCATGCACTACAGATCCATACCAAGGACACAGAATATGCTTCCAGAAATAGCCTAATACCCCCAGCTCTGTTCCTCATTTTTTGTTCTAAATATTACATGGTGTTGGATCATTAATAAAGCTTTCACAGTAAAAGATCAATTCAATGCCCATTGAAGTAACTGGGAATATTCTATATTAGGAAAAGGGACTTAAAAAAACATTGCAAAAAACCCTATAAGGACAAGGATTTTGTTCCACTGTACACCTATAAAGTCTGTACTGTCAACATTCTAAATTGCATGCACATGTTGAACACTAAAATGTATACAGATGTCAGACCCTGGTTGCCAATGTAATATGGTTTTATGTATATATACCCAAGAGCTGAACATGTACAGTCCGTGTATATGATCTGTATCAGACATCTTTCTCTACGCTCTTTAAGCAATCCTTTTGTACAGCTTCTCAGTTCAACTACTCTCACTTCCCAGCTTCTGATCAAGTGTGAGCTCTCCCCAGACTCCCTGCTTTTTCCAGTTGTTCTTTGCATTTAGATCAGGCAGGCTTCCTTGTTACCTTGTCTACAACACAAGAGCTGCAGAAGAGCCAAACTACCTATCACTCCCACTGCCTATGCTTCATGTGTCTGCAAGTCTAAAGCACATTCTACAAAAACAGTTCAGTTCAAACTGTAGCTTGCTCAGCCTTGAAGATACTTTCAGAGCTTTTAAGTGAAACTCTTATGAACATGCACTATGTATTATTATTTTTAAAAGTCTGCATCTATCAAGCTTGGACACATTTTGTCAAGAACATCCTGACACAGTGTTTGACAAGGTTAGCTTTAAAGCTAAGCTTGGAAAACTACTAGAGCAGATAAAAAAAAATTACTGATATTTGTTTTAAATGGGCTAAGTATAGTTTCTCCTCACCTCAAATGGCTTACTTTTTCAAATAAAGTTGATCTGAGTAAGGCAGCATGCATAAAAAAAAAAAAAAAAAAAAATCAGCTTAAGCCATTTGACAAAACTGTAAGGAAGGGAAGACAGAGTCTTATCTTACAAATGGAGGTGTTAAGAAAATTGTATCAGCTAGTACTAATATTATTGCCTCCAAATATTAAGCTTTTTCCATTGTCTATGTTCAACAGAATATCTAATTTAGCAGTTCAAATCCCTTTACAAATACAAGCAATTTATTTGTGAAATAATGGAAGTCACAAAAAAATTCTGAAACACAAGTCAAATATGTTAAGTCTCAATATTGTTCTCCCTTTCCCCTTGATACTGTGAAAAATAATTGTAGCATTTTCCCTTGAAGTTTCATATTTTAACATAGCAAGCTTAGCTATTTTGAGCTAGTACCTCTGCAAGCTCTAAAAAGGTGTGTTTATGCACAAGTGCACTATCTATTCACCAAAGCAGCTTCAGGGTTTAGAAGTCTCAGAACTTCACAAATTTAATCTGTGTATCTGTTACAGCTCTTTGCCAGGAAAAGGGATATAAGTATGATGTAACGAGCTAACCCTGCAAACAAGCATCTAAACTTCCTTCCCAAGATAACTGCTGCATTTATGAATTACCAAAGGCAAGAGATGTGAAAAATAATAATAATAAAAAAAAATTGCTTCTTCCCCTTCATCTTGAAGAATACAAACACTTAAGAGTGACAGTAAATTGCAGCTATCCAGAAAAGCATACTACACCTACAGGTGAAGACATTAAACTTTTTCCCTAAGAAAAGCAAGCTAATGCAGTAGGCAACATCAAATGTAACAGAGTTCAGAACATCTTAAGTAAGCAAACTGGTAGTTTTGAATTCAAATACTGAGTCCTTGTGCATTTTTGTCAACAGCTCTCTTTTAAAGACAGGACTACTGAACCATATTTTAGTGACTTACCTTAAACAAATCACACAACAGTCACTGTTAGTAGTGATCTTACCTGCTTGTCATTAACACAATACTTTTCTATTTCCTTCTTTGTCTGCAACAGCTTGTTCTGAAATGGACACATGACAAGTAAAGCATGGGAGTTCTAAAAGCAATGTTAGTCCCCAGTATTTCAATAAGACTTAAAAACATTCTCTAGGACCAAAAATAAAAGTTATCCTCAACTAGTTGCAACACTTTACTTTTGTCGTTTCACAGATTTATGAATAAATGATGAAAAAAAGAAAACCATCACGCTACCAGAACTTATTTTTCACTTCATCTTCCAAAGGCAGTAACTTCTACAATAGATTTAATGTTTTGTTTCCTGTAACTACACAGAGCACTTAAGACTGTAGATACTGATTTTTTTTCCTGTATTTTGGTTCTATTTTATAATGTAATACCACTTTATTCAGAAAAATAATCACTGTTATGGAGTTACTACAAAAATTAAAATAAAATGTGGTAAAATCAAATTATACTGTTCCTTTCAAGAAAAAATTATGTTAATTCTAGCTGCATTCAAGGCTATGCAAAGTAAGTACAACTGCAAGTAAATTATCAAAGACAGCTAGGACTGAGGCCAAACCAAAAAAGTTACATGCATTTATTTCGTGAATAATTAGAATTTTTTCTACAAGTGAAATAACCTATTATGAAAACAAGAGTCCTTCCAACTCAGTTCTGAATAACTTTTAGTTACAAAAAGCCCAAAGCAATCATTTTTCCTCTAAATCTGTCCTAAGGAACAGTTTTTCACAAATAAAAAGTATGATGTAATTCTGATTAGACACAAAAATATTAGGTGAATTTTAAGAATTAATCTCCCAGTTGTCACTTACTGTAGTGACAAAAATTCTACAGTTTTAAAGAACATGGGCTTTTGCCATCTGCCACAGAGCTGGAAAGTGAAGTGATGAATGCCATTAACAGAAGTAATAGCACTAGGAGAAATTGTAAGGCAAGCTACTCACAAATTCCATATCGGGCTACACTCCTTAAAAAGTAAGCCACCTTTTCTATTCAAATTGATTTGAAATGCTTAGGATCCCCTTAAAATATACATCGAAGAAAGTATGAATAATTATGAATTCCAAAATTATTCCCCACCTACACATATTTTGGGAACACAGTTTATCCAGGAGAAATACAAATACACTTACCTCATCCCTTGCTATCAGTGTTATGAAAGCACCTTGCTTATAACATTCAATAGCAATACATTTTCCTATTCCACTGGAGCCACCAGTTACCTAAAAGTTATTGGAAAACAGCAGTGTTAGTCCACAGTTCTCATCCCTTCTCATAGGATAACAGTCAAATCAAATTAATTTCTAAAAATATACCAAGATGAAGATATCACCCAATGAGGTATGAATACAGAAGGTACAGTAAAGTTAGTTCACTTATTGAATATGAATGAAAAATAAAGAGCTGAGTAGATCTGTGGGTTTTTTCTATCCCAAAATCAGTTTTACCTCTGTGGTATTTTTCTTTTTTTTTTAACTCATTTCTTACATCAGGCACTTAGACCTACTCCCACATAAGCTCTCTCACATGCTTTTGACTAAGTTCTGTAAGTTAATTCTAAAAGCACAAGTAGTTAGAAGTTTGAAATCACTATTACTGTTAGCTGTAATAATACAATTATATACTGCCCCTACATACCTGGTCACAGTAGAAATTATTTGTAAAATTAACAATTGTAGATTGCCTGCTGAAGGTAACATCACATAAACAAGCAGAAAATACCTTCCTTCTTTTTTAAGATGATAAATGAATTCAACAGTTGGCCCTCTGTAGGGCATTTCCCAGTCCCCCAGTCTGGACCTTGGGCTGTCCATACCATCCTGCAATTCCAGTTTTGTGGGAATGCTAGCACCTAAAATTCCATTACCGTTTTTTCTTCCACTGAACTGTAAGACTAAATAATTTCATACACAAACAGGAAATTAATAGTTCATCTATAGACAAATTCAGGGTGATGACTACAGCCCTGCATTAGATGTTGCAGGAGGGTACACTACCAAATGATACAGGTTAAAAATCAACTGAATACTTTTCTCACTACCCTCAATACACCTACTTAGGAATACCACATGGAACAAGATGTAGATGACAACCCTGACCTCTCTTTCTGACCAAAATAAAAATGTCTGCCTGCCTTAAACCTCTCAGTCTGCATGCACCTTTGGTCCTCAAACAAACAGAGGTATCTTCCTTATATAACCAAGTTATTTGAACTTTCTTTTAGAAGCATACTGAGAGATTACAATTTAGAAAATATTGAAACAAAATGCCTAAAGCAGTCATTGTTAAAAAAAAAAAAAAATCTGTTGGTTAAATGAGTTCTGAAATATGGGTTTCCTAATAATTGGAAAAAGGTGTGGTTTAACCTTGGATGGATGCCAGGTGTCCACCAAATGACTCTATCACTCTTCCCCAACCCCCAGCCCAGCTGGACCAGGGAGCAAAAATAAGATGAAACTCATAGGTTAAGACAAAGGCAGTATAATGAAAAGTGAAGCATGGCTGCACACAGAAGCAAAAAGAAAGCAAGAATTCATTCTCTACTTTCCATCAGCAGGCGATGCCTGGCCCCTTTTCCCAGAAGCATGGCTCTGGACATGTATCTCTTGCAGATACTCCCCCCCACCCCCTTGATAGCTTTTATCATCGAGCTGATGTCACATGGTATGGAATATTCCTTTCGTCAGTTTGGGTCAGCTGTCCTGATTGTGTCCCCTCCCAAGATCTTGTCCACCACATCCCACTGTGGGCTGAGTGTTGGGAAAACAGCCTTGGTGATGTGCGAGCAGCAGCCACACCACCAGTATGTCATCAGCACCTTCCTAGCTCTCAATGCAAAGCACAGCACTGGGAGGGCTGCTATGGAGAAAATTAACTCCAGCTCAGTCAGACCCAATACAGAAGTAGTTCAGATTACTCTAGAAAGTGTCACTTTTTTGTTATCAAAACCTTTCAAAAGACTTCAGAGAAAGTATGGTATCACCTTTATTTTAAGTATGAGAAAACAGGTACTGAGATAATTAGCAGAAGACAAGAGATCCCCAATGTTTAACTACACACCCTATCAAAAGCCTTGTGTTGCCTCCTCATCTGCCAGTGCCTCAGTTTTGTTTTCAGAGATTCATTATCCTTAAAATTCTTTCCACTGCTGGAGGCAGTGAAGTCAGAAGAGTCAAAAGTACACTCCCACAAATCACTAAACTCTTCTTTCATATAAGTATTTTACACCAAGCTGTTATTGAAGGTTAGTGATAAATCTAATAATCACAGAGAAGACTTACAACATGGCCCGTGGTTTCTGACTGGCTCATCTGCAGTCACAAATGGGACAAGAACCAGTGTAATGTTCACAAAGACTAATTTCATCTCTTTGGGGTTCCTCTGTTATTAGAGATAGCTGCTTCAGATTAGCTTCTGACACTCTCTGCAATGTCAGCTTTACACCACACTAACTTTGAGGATGACTCCAAGATGCATATGCTGTTCTAGACATGCGAAACCTGCTCGGTAGTGTTCTGAACCACAGATGACTGCTTTCAAAGTTAAATCAGTCTGTAAGACTGAGTGTTAATGATTTGGGACCCCAGAATTTATTTAATTTTCATGATGGAAAGATGTTAAGAATTGTAGTGTATTCACAAAACAGCTTGCAAAATTTCAATACATCTCTGAAAAGATTAAAAGACTCAGTTTGATACATTCAGGCAGAGTTCTGTTCCACAGTACTCATGAGCTGCTTGTAAAGGCTTTCAACAGCAGCAGGTACACCATCACATGAACTAATCAATGTGCACGGAAGGCTTCTCCAATTCCAATTTTCAGCATAGCACTAAGAGCTGATTACTACCTCTGCAAACTATGAAGTATCATCAACAGGTCAACTACACCAGTGCTTGAGGAATTCTGTGAAGGTTAAAGTACTGTCAGCACGCACCTGGCTTGTCAGACAACACTAACATTCATTATAGAAAAACAAGGTCTTAAGTCATGCAGGAAGTGGAAAAAGGTAGTTTTAATTCACAGTAACACCCAAGAACACTGGATAAGGCTTATGTCAGATAGGTCAATGACAAAATGCAGTATCAATTAGCATTTAGGTGGGAGGCTGTTACTAGCGTGGGGGAGGTTGTTACCAATATATACATCTTTCAGGAGTATTCACCATAAATGCTAACATAATAACAACAAAAAAGTCCCTAACACTAGCAAAAATTTTGCTTTCTGCTTCTGTGAAGTTAGCCTAAGCAAACTTATGAAGTCTGATAGATAGGTAAGTTACTAACACGGGTGCAGAGATAGAAAGGAACAGCACACATCTACTCCATGAAACAAACTGTTACTACAGTTACTTTTGTGGTCAATAGCTCTACAGTGCTACTGTATTTCATTAGTCTCAGACATTTGAATTGCCCCAATGCCATTTTTAAATTTCACTGTAATGCAGCAGCAGAGGTGTTTGCAAAAATAAAAATCTAGTCACAACAACTCAAAACAGACTAATCTATTGACAGGAAGGGACAATTAAGTCCTACTATTAAAGCAGATGTTCAGAATGCAATACTACCAGCCCTTTGAACAGTGTTATCAGCTGTTTCTGTGTTTGAAAAGAGGCACTAAATTACCTATTCCAAAAAGGGTCTGGATCCATCTTTAAGATATGATCCTTGATAATATAATTCGTCTTCTAAGGATTATAGGGATTATTTCCCCCTTGATAAATGGAAATATTGGGGTAAAGTACAGAGAATTGCCATGTTGAACTTTCAAATTTGAGATACTGGAAATTTGCTTCAATTGATGAGACAATCCAACTCCAAATTAACACAACTATCATCAGCAATTATCAAAATCAAGGCTTCATTGATACAGTACCTCCAACAGAGCCTGTCAACTTTCACTTAGCACTGGATGCAAGCTGGCTTCATGCTTTTAGAGTGTTCTGACAGAAGGTATTTAGTTCCACTGAAACAGAACATCCCTCTAATCTGCTCTAAACAGTTAGTATGCCTGACTAGACTCGAAGTTACCTTCTGCCAAACCACTCAGATGCATCCAAAACGGAGATCATCACTCTCAACACAAAAGCCACGATGCTGAGACACCAAGGTTCGCCATCCGTAAAGGTGACGGGAATTATCAAGCTGAACTCTGCACGGAAGTGGTAAAATTAATTTTAGACTAGAGATGCCCCTTATGCACATGGATTTGGCATATCACCCTGAACTATGTCCAAACAAAAGACCTCTTTCAATCTGAATGGAGGATAGTCCCAAGCAGCAAACATCTTTGCATTTCCTGACACTGTTAGGCCACAAGCTTTGGTAAACTGCATTCATTTCACCGGGATCTCTGGTTTTGGATTTGGTGCTTTTTGCTGTTCACCCCCCCCCCCCCCCCCAAAAGTTCAACTTAGCCGTAGAAAGAGTAAGGCTTAAACAAGGGGAGAAAAGTTCGCATTAGTGTTTCAGCAAAGACAATTTCTTAACAACACTCATTAAATTTATGGAAGGCTGCTTTTGCCCTAATGTTTTAAGTTTTTGTTGCATTCTGCTCCATCAGGCAAAGTACCTTTGTAGAAAAATGGAAAGAAAGAGCAGAGAGAATGTGTAGGGAAGGTGTAACATCTCTGACAAAGGACAGTTAAATGTGATGCAAGTGAGCATGATGCACATGAAGCAGTGATGACTACCTATTTTCATTTTCCTGTCTACTATTACAGACAAGATACCAAATAGCTTATTCTCTCAAAACAGGTGAGAGCAGTGTGTACAATATGTAGCCTGAGACCCAAGGGGAGAGAGAAAGTCAATGGCAAAATGAAAGATGAATGAAATAGTTTTCCTGATTTTGAAGCATTGAGAAGTTTAGCACAAAAAGCAGAAAAGCAAACCAAACCTTTTATACTCTGAGAACGCTTTCCTAGTCGTGCTAGAAATTAAGCAAGTAGTATTAAATATATAAAAAGTATTTTGTCTTAAATAAGCTAAATCTGATGCTTGAGACAATTTAATAGCAGAGAAGCCCTTTTTATTTAGTGGTGCTCACTGGTGTCACAAAAATACATACCAGATAAAAAGAGGGGAAAAAACACCCACAAGATTTGACCATTAGTAATGTGGAATTCTGTAAACCCTCATTCAGAATAATGGTCCTATTCTTTTCTAAGGAAGAGACTCATAATGATGATTCCTCCAGAAAGCATGCCTCATCTAACACTGCAGACTTCCATCATGCAAATAATGCTACAAAAAGACACAAAGAAGAAATCTAAGTTTTCTGTTTCAAGTTTCTTATCCCAAAAGACAGTCAGGAGTCAGTTACTTAACCGTAATGCAAACATTATTAACCATAACTAGCAGGAGTGAAGTAACTGGAATGCAATAGCATCTGAAGTTACCCAATGACCTTCCTTCAGAAATCTAACATTTTAATTATATTTCCAGCAGACCCACAGAAAAAAATAGTTTCTAGATAGAAATGAATCTTTCCGCTTTAGAAAAACAATTTATTCAAGTGTACCTTGAAAATTTTTAATTACTGTGCCATAGTAATCACTTGCTTTCTTGAGAGGGCTTAACCAGCTAAATATGCAGGTCTTTATTCCTTTGTTCTTTATTTCAAGACCGTGTTTAACTGAGGCTTGACAGAGATTACCAAACATTCATCTACAGTCTTACCTTCATCAAGTTATAAACTACACAGGATTTACATATGCAGATAATTTAAACAGATTTTAATATTTTTGTGAGAAAGCTTCAAATAAGTCCTTAGATAATGTTATGATCCTTAAGTATTTAAATGAAGTGTCTCAGTCGTTTCAGTAGCAGGGGACACTTACTCCCAGTATACAATGTAACAATTTGCTTCACACACACACACACAATATGGAAAGCCTCAGCCTCCCTGAACAAGATTTCTGATTTACAGTACCATCATCCAGTATTTTTCCTTATGCAGCACACTAGAAAATTTGAAATCCAAATGTACAAGTGCTCAGCATTATTAATAGTATCTGCAAGTCTAACTAGGGTACCCTGAAACAATTACTGCATATTTTGTTAGTTCGCACAAATACTTTTAGAGAATCACTGAAGTTAAAATGAAACCAGTAGTTCTGCCAGTAATGACACCAACAAAACTGTTTACCTGCAGATTTTTATTTGTATTACTAATTTAAATATATCTAGAGTGTTTTCCTCCATCAATATATTAATATCGTTACTTCTCTAGCTAAACTAATTTTATAAGATTTGCAAGAATACTGTTTTTGAGACACTGGTATCAAATTGATCTTGAATTGCTAATATAAATTGCAGCAGTGGTTACAGGGAGTGGTTATAGTAGTTCCTTCTCTAACAAGAGTATTCACATCATTTTCAATGTGAGCTTTTTTAAATGGACCCTTCAGATTAGAAGAACTAGCACAGTATCTTTTTAGAGTTTTATTGCATGAAGAACAGACAAAACTTAGGGTAATCACTGTATATATATTAAAAAATCCAAACCAGTAAAATTTTGGAATAAAATCCATTAAACTTATTATTTGCTATTCTATTCCTCCATAATAGTTGCAGAAGGCCCTTAAGTCTGCTTCACCTTTGCTTTTACACAGTATTGAAGGCTTTCTCCTTAACAAGGGAGAGCCACAACCAGAGAACCTTAATGTAAGCTTGAACACACCTCACACAGTACAGGATGTTATAAAGCATGTAACATCATCCAAGTAACACTACTGAATAAAGCAACTTGGGAATACTGTTGTAACTTGGACAGGTCTAAATTATTCTGGGGACAGCTCCATCCTCTAAAGAGCTCCAAACATAATAATAAAACACTCAAACCAAACCAAAACAGGCATCATATACAGATTAAAAAAAAAAAAAAATTCACCTCAAAAGTAGCTGTTAATTCACCTACACCTAAAAAGGTCTGACTTCTGGATTATCCCAAACTCCCACTGTAACAAATCTGCAAGAGCTACTCACCCCTTAAAAACAAATTTAATCAAACAGTAAACTACATCTTCTGTGCATAGAACAAACAGTTGAGATTTAAAGATAAATTAAAAAGCTGATTCTAGGGCACCGATTCCTTCAGCTGCTTAATTTTTTTTATCGCATGTGTCCACATTCAGTACTTTGGAATCCACCTGAAACCACCTGGTTATTGTTCCCTCCCCCCCAGGCCACACGCTCACATTACTTCTACTGATGTACGTGAGCTGTTTCAACAGTACGTTCTTCTAAAAACTTAATTCTACCATCTTGACTACAGTTAAAATATTGCTTATAGACATTGATATCTATGTCCTTAAAGAGGAAACAGTGCATAAGCGTCATCTGTCAACTTCTTTTATTAGTCGTCCCATTTCCTCACATTTGACTTGTTTTTTAGACCAACTCAATCATAGATTTTGCCTTTTAAGTGCATACACCACTTAAATACCTTGCGAGATGCTGAAAAAACCTCAAAGTAACCAGTAACTTCTAGAGTACAAAACAAACGTCTCCGAAAGTCAACATTAAGACCGAAAACGGTTTGCATTTCTGGTGACTAAGAAGATCGCCTCAAGGCAACCGAGATAAACAGCGGTTGTCACAGTCATCAGTACAGGTCATTCCCTTATCGCTCGGACTTGTGGCTCCCACGTTTTGGTAGCTTGGGGTGCTACAGAGAGCTGACAAAATTCTTTGCAAACCAGCTGGCGCCTCTAACGCCGAGCCTCCCCAGCGCGGGCCTTTGTGACCAGCCCAGCTCCGGGTGCCACTCAATACTGGTCTGCGGGGAGTTAACCGTTCGCACGCTCCACTAGACCGCCCTCCCCTTCGCCCGCCGCCGGCAGCCCGCTGCTCCCTTGATCGAGAGGCTACCTCCGCTCACTCCTGTCGCGGGGCCTTCCCCTTACGCCGCCATACCCCTCGGTTGCCAGGGGCATACTCCTTCCCACAGCATCGTGCGTCCACCCTGGAGGAAGCTGCCTTCCTCCCTCCCTTCCCCATGACCCAATAGACAAAACGGCGGAGGCTGGCTCGCGCGGAAGCCCCCACCTCCGCGCCGCGTCTGGGGAGGCGCCGAGGCCGAGCGGCGGCGGCCCGCCAACGGCACCGCTCCCTCAGTGCAAGGCAGAAAGGGGCGGTGAGGGGAACCCCTTCCTCGCACCTTGCGTCCCCCTCCCGAGGCGCCTCACTCACCACGACATGAGCGCCGGGCAGCTTAAGGGGCTTGGGACTGATAAGCGGCGACACCATGTAGAGGAGGAGGACGAAGGTCACGATGAAGGCAACAGCGAGGAGCAGCATGGCTCAGTCTGCCCTCACAGAAGGGCTACGGAGAGCAGAGGGGCGGAGACCGTCAGGGGGCAGCGATGGCACCTATTGCTATGAGAAGAAGAGAACACTGACGGCAGCTATTGCTGTGGGGTGGGGAACACCGACCGCAGCCCGGTACCACAGCAGCCCGCCTGCGCCTCAGCACCTAGCAGAATAGAAACAGCACCGCCCCGGGGCCACAGAGAAGACGGAAAGGACGGCCCACATTCCGACACTTGATTGGCTGCTGAGGCGGGTGCAAGTTTGCGCTCTCGGATTGGCCGGCGATGGGGGAAATGTGGTCGCAGATTGGCCGAGGGATGTGACGGGGCTGGGAGATTGGAGGTCGAGATTGTTTTAAGGGTCATAGTCGGAGGCTAATAGCGGCGGGAGAGTCTGTCTCCAGGAGGCAGGGATCGAGCAGGCCCCTCCCACTCCCAAGGGCGGAGCGGTAGCGCTGCGCGTGCAGCCCCGCGGGGTATTTGCCCGGGGCGGGGACTTTGTCTCGTCACGTGGGGTGGGCGGCCGCTTGCCGCCCATAGGGAGGGGTGGAGCCGAACCGGGCCTAGCCGTGGAAGAGCTTCAGTTAAAAGAGTTTGGCCTCTGGGAAAGTACTGGCTCTTGGTGAAAGGCTTGGAAGCGTTCCCTTTCCACGGGCTTGCCGCTGTCGTCCGGCTGGAGATGGCCGATGTGCACCGCGTTGTCGTGGAGACATGCGTACTTAGCGCTAGCCCTGAATGTCCCTTTCATGGGGCAGTAAAAGACAGGTTTGGGAGGGTAGGGGAAAAAAAAAGTGATGTTGATGAAGTATGCCAATATTAAGCACTTACCTTGGCTTCCTCGTGTGCTTACAAAAATGTCTTGAATAACTATCTGTTTGTACACAAACTTTAATACATTGCCCGAGGTTACTAACTCACGTGATTAAAATGGTGAAGATGCATCAGATGCATCCCTTCTATGGGAAAGCATCGTGTGTCAATGAGGTAGGAAACAAATGTTTTATAAAGTCTAATTAACCAACTTTTTCATGGGCGGGTTTTAAAGCCAATTTTACATAATCGCCTGTAGTAAAAGATGTGGACTGTGAGACTTGGTTTTCAGAGTGCTTGAGATCCACCAGTTTCTGCTCGCTACAGATGGAGTTAATGCTGCTCCCTTGTTCCAAAATCTAAATCAGATTTCCCCCCCCCCCCCCAGCATCCTGTTCCCTGTTAGGTAAAGACACAGGGTTTTCATGTTACTTGCATGAAAAAACATAAAAGCATGCTTTTCAGCTTTAAGGCATAACAATAGAAAAAAAATTAATAAAAAAGGGCACCACCTTCTAGAGCAGTCCAAATATAGTAGTTCCATATATTTTACCTAGATATTTATTTAGTAACATATCTGAATTTGATATTTTTTAAATTTATAGTATAATTACTTATAACTGAAAAACACCCTTAATTTTTTTTTCTTACTAGCTATTTTGTATAAATCAACAACTGCATAAGACTTTACCAAATTAAAAAAAAAAAAAAAACAAAACAAACAAGCAAACCCCAAAGCCCCTAGGCAAGAGGGTGTGCAAAAGGGTGTGAAAATAATTTTGGAGAGGAGATTAGAAGTAGCGAGTAGGCGAAACTGGGAACAGGGATGTGGGCAGGGATTATGCGGTTTTCAAAGACAGAACAAAGAAACTGAATTTGTTGCAGTGAAAAGATTCAAAGCCAAGAATTAGTCCTGAAATGGGATTTACCTGGAATATATTTTTGGTAGCATTTTAAGAGAGGCTGTAGAAGGAAGAAATTGTGCATAATAAGATGCTAGCTGCTGCAGTGACAACAATGGAAGTTGATTGGCAGCCTATCTAAAAAAATATAGTGTGTTAATTATATTGTTAGTGGAAGTAAAAATAAGATGTGGACTGGAAAAAGCTGCAATCAAGTACATTAATTTACTGGTTTACTTATAGGACAGTCTATTTGTGTTATCTTTCCAACAAAACACAAAAGAGGAGATTAATCAGGTAATTAGTGATTATTCATAAACTTCTACCACAGAAGTTGGTGAGACTTTCAAAGGTCAAATGTTAGCAGTATGGAGATAAAGCAAAGCAGACAGATAAATTTGTCTTTCACAATATCACTCTTAACATCAAGGTGAGGTGAGGGCATGAGTGCAAGAAATAATCTGCAGTAAATTTCAAGTGAAGTCAAGATTAAACATATTGGTAGGGGGTCTTTAAAAGCCTTGAATAGATGATGTAGTTCTGATCAGTTACAGTTGTGATCACATCTTACTAACAACATTTTAAAGATCTTTCTAGACTAACGTAAAGTTTTCTTACAGCAGGTATATTTATAAAGAAAGCCATACTGCTTTTTCCTTTTGGCTTTAAAGTCACCTTACAACCTTGGGGTTGACAATGTATCTCTGATAATATCTGCTCTTGCTTTGTTCTCTGAATTGTAGTGTCATGCATATCTGTGTGAAAAATATGTTCAAAGGTGAAGACCTTATGAACTGCCTGTAATTCAACAGTTAATTCACTTGCAGATATTTTTTTATTCTTTTAAAGTATGACAATGGAAACTAAAGTTTGCCCTGGTTATCTGGTTTGTACTCATCTCATATGACCTCATTTAGGGAGGAAATGCATTCCTGGAACAAGGGAATTGTTTACTGTAGAACTGTTTTCTCAATGACTGTGAAACTAGAAATTGAACTCTATTGTAACCTTCATTGCTCTTCACTCCAAACTGCAGTTGTACATAAAGCAATAATTAATCTGGATTTCATAAATAACATCACAAAGTCTATAATTTTATAGAGCAGGCTGACCAATATCTGTATATATCCTGAGGTTGGGGAGGGAAAAAGAACTAAGACATGCTCACTGCTTTGCTAATTAATCTTTAGAAGAATCTTCAATACAACAGTGATGTGTTTAGAGGAGGAGAGGGAATACAAGTAGATGAATGCAACCAAATTATAAGAGCTGTTCCAGCTGCAGTGTTCTGCTTCCTCAGTTCTGTTACTTTAAATCTTTCAACAGACTTTTGCAATAACAATAGTGTGGGTTGAGATACTCAATATGAACCACAGTGTGGCAACTAAAGAATCAAAGTAGTCATTTAAGCATGGAAACAAATCTGTGAATTGGTAATACTACTGCACAAATGGCTGATAACAGAACTGTCCTTTTGGCCTCCTTAAAAGAGAAATGCTCCCAAAACACACCAGGAACAAGTGAAAGAAGCATGTTTTGTTTTAAGATGCCCTCAGGAGAAGGGATGAAGTTTTAGAAGAGCAGGTAGCAAGGTTGCAGCCTCCAGCCCCTGGAGTCATATGTATTGTGCCCAAGTATCTACTTGGAGATTTTTCTGGTTGTGTTTTCTGCATATTGTTAAGGTGGAGGGGAGACCAGGATCAATACGCTATGCTGTGATGAAGCTGGAGACTTCTTGATGTCATTTCCATCCAGCAAAAGAAATAGCAGTGCAAAAGTAACTTCCATGGCCAAGGAAAGCAACTTTTATCTTTTTCCTTTTATCCAAATTAACTTGCTTTCTTTTCTAGCCTTTCCCCCTTTTCTGTAGCAAGCATAGGTGTGGCATCCAACTGCTCTCAAGAAATGAGAATTAATGGTTACAAGGTTAGAGCCATGTTAGTAATTCTGGGATTCCAGTGAAGCTCCAGATTTTAGAAAAAATGACAGCCTAGGTGTATGGTTTCTGTCAACCAGCTTTCTTGATCCCTTGTCTCTTGAGGAAGCTAGTAGGAACGTAAGAGCTGCTGTAATTGATCAGAAAAAGGTCCCTTGGGAGGCAGTCCTGAAGGGCAAAGGAGTCTGGGAAGTCAGGATATTATTCGAGAGGGAAATCTTTAAGGCACAGGAACAGGTCATCCTGGTGTGCTGTAAGACAAACCAGTGGGTGAGGAAACTGGCCTGGCTGAGTAGAGACCTTTGTCTATGACCTATAGAAGAAGGGGCAGGCAATGCAGGAAGACACAAAGATTCCATGAGGTCATGCAGGGAGAAAATGAGAAAGGCCAAATCCCAACTTGAGCTTAATCTGGTGAATGCCATAATAGACAATAAAAAATGTTTCTATAAATACATTAATGGCAAAAGGAGGATTAAGGAAAATCTCCATCCTCTGCTGGACGTTGGGGGGAAATACAGTGACCAAGGACGAGGAAAAGGGTGAGGTGCTTAATGCCTTCTTTGTCTCTGTCTTTTATAGGAGGACCAGTTGTTTCCTGAGTGCCCAGCCCCCTGAGCTGTAAGACAGGGACAAGGAAGAGAATGAAGTCCCCATAATCCATGGGGAAATGATTAGTGACCTCCTACACTGCTCACACATGTGTCTATGGGGCTGGATGGGATCCACCCAAGGGTACTGAAGGAGCTGGTACAAGTGCTCACCAAGTCACTTTCCATCATTTATCAGCAGTCTTAGCTAACTAGGGAGGTTCCAGTTGATTGGAGGTTAGCAAATGTGACATCCATCTACAAGGAGGAGGATTTGGGGAACAGGCTTGTGAGTATGACCTTAGTGCAGGGGAAGGTTATGGAACAGATCATCTTGAGTGCCATCACAAGGCACATACAGGACAAGCAGGAGATCAGACCCAGTCAGCATGGGGTTATGAAAGGCAAGTCCTGCTTGAGTAACCTGATCTCCTATGACAAGGTGACCTGCCTAGTGGATGAGGGAAAGGTTGTGGATGTTTTTTATTTGGACTTTAGTAAAGCATTTGACACCATTTCCCACAGCATTCTCCTGGAGAAACTGGCTGCTTATGGCTTGGATAGATGTACCCTTCCCTGGATAAAAATCTGTCTGGATGTCCAGGCCCTGAGAGTGGTGGTGAATGGAGTTAAATCCAGTTTGTGGCTGGTGATAAGTGGTGTTCCCCAGGGCTCAGTACTGGGGACTGTTCCATTTAAAATCTTTATCCATGGCATGGAGGAGGGGATCAAGGGCACCCTCAATAAGTTTGCAGATGACACCAAGTTAAGGCAGGTGTGGTGATCTGCGTGAGGGTAGGGAGGCTCTACAGAGGGGTCTGGACAGGCTGGATCGATGGGCTGTGGCAAAGAGCGAGGCAGCGGCAAGGGCGAGCTCCGCGGCTGCGCTGGGTGGAGGCGGGCAGGGTGTTCCCGGAGCAGCGGCAGCCCGAGGGAGCGCGGACAGACCGCCGGCAGCCGGCATCTCTCGCGCGCGAGGCCGAGAGGCTGACGTGACCGGAGCGTCGCCGGGGCGACCGCGGGCGAGGGAACAGCGTCTCCGCCCTCGCGGCGGGCGTGTCCTATCGGTGGTCACCGCCCTCTGGGAAGGAGCTCAGCCGCCGTCTCCACCCGGCGGAAGGTCCCGCGCTCAGCACTTGTCAGGGTGGATGTGGGAACACAGACGAGGCTCCCAGGGAAACCTGCCGCCATCCAGGCCACGGGCTGCGGGGAGTGCCAGGACCTGCCCCTGGCAACGAGAGGCAGCGGTGAGAACGCTGCCTGCGCTGCCAGCGGGTGGATGATCTCCTCTGCCCAGTCGCAGAGTTGCAAGAGGAAGTTGAAAGGTTGAGGAGCACCAGGGAAGCTGAACAAGTGATAGACTGGTGGAGCCAGGCTCTGTACTCCTTGAAACAGAAGTGGGAGCGCCCATCAGAAAACAGGCAGAATCAGGGGGACCCTGCCCCTGCCAGACCAGAGGCTGTAGCATGGATGAGGGGAGTGAATGTTCGAGGCAGCAGGCAAACTCCTTCCTTGCCCACCTCAGCCCCCCAGTGCCACTGAAAAACAGATGAGAGTCTCTTGTTGAGAAAGACCAGCCAAATGAAGACGCAGTTGATGGGCAGCCTCCACCAGAGACATGTCCACAGTCAGAAAGGCCTATCGCCCATATTACAACCACATCCACAAGGAAGAAAAGAAGGGTTATAGTTGTAGGTTACTCCCTTCTGAGGAGAACAGAGGGTCCAGTGTGCCTGGTAGACCCTCCTCGTAGGGAAGTCTGCTGTCTCCCTGGAGCCCAGGTTAATGATGTCACTAGGAAACTTCCTAGCTGTGACTAGTAGTCCAAGAGCAATCAAAAGAGACTTCAGGGCCTTGGGACGGGTGCTGAGAGAATCTGGGGCACGGGTTATCTTTTCTTCCAGTTGCAGGCAGCGACACTGGAAGGAACAGGTGGATACAGTCTATTAATACATGGCTCCGTGACTGGTGTTACCACAACAATTTTGGGCTTTTTGACAATGGGATGGCCTGTACAGCACCAGGCCTGCTGGCATCAAATGGGAGACACCTTTCTCACAGGAGGAAGAGGGTCTTTGCTGAAGAGATTGTGGGGATGATTGACGTAGCTTTAAACTGGATGTGAAGGGGGAGAGAGATAATAATAGCAGGCTTGTCTGTGACAAGCTGTGGATGACACACCAGGGTTAGTGGGATGGGGAGCTAGTAAGGGCCTTCAGTGTGTTGCCCTGAGGCATGCTGGGTCCACAGCTGCACACTCAAAGTCTCATGGAGGAGTTGGAAGCTACTGTGCTGCTGGAAGGCCACAACACAGTGGCCATTACTGAAACTTGGTGGGATGAATCCTACAACTGGAGTGTGGCTATTGATGGCTACAAGCTGTTCAGAAGGGACAGGAGAGGAAGGAGGGGTGCAGGTGTGGCCCTCTATGTTGACAGATAGATGGAGTGTGAAAAGATGTCCCTAAAGAATAGCCATGAGCAAATCAAAAGGTAAGAATTAGAGACTGAGGCAACAAGGGGAACCTTGTGGTCAGTGTCTACTACAGGCCACCCAATCAAGTGGAGCCTGCTGGCAAAGTATTCTTGCTCCAGCTGCAGGAGGCATCATGCTCACAGGCTCTCATCCTGCTGGGAGACTTCAACCACCCTGACATCTGCTGGAAAAGTAGCACGGCAAGCTGTAGGCAATCCAGGAGACTCCTGGCATGCCTGGAGGATAACCTCTTAGGACAAGAAATAGACAGTCCTGCCTGAGGGGATGCAATACTGGATCTGTTGGTCACCAATGCAGGCAAGCTCATCAGGGATGTCAAGACTGGAGGCAGCCTGGGCTGCAGTGATCACACACTGGTGGAATCCTTCACAGCCCTAAGGGATACGGGTCAGACAAGGAACCATCAGGACCCTGAATTTTAGGAAAGCAAACTTCAAGCTCTTCAAGGAGAATAACAAGAAGGGCTTCTATAGATATGTCAACAAGAAAAGGAAGGTTAGAGAAAACACACCCCTCTGATGAGCAAGAATGGCACACCCCCCCCCCCCCCCCCCCGCCAGTACAGATTTGATGGTTGGACAGTTCAGTGGTTAAGGAATTGGCTGGATACTTGCATCCAGAGGGTAGTGGTGAATGGCTCAATGTCCAGATGGAGATCAGTGACAAGTTGTGTCCCTCAGGGATCTGTAGTGGGACCAGTGCTATTAATATCAATATTATCAATATCAATGACATAGACAGTAGGATTAAGTGCACCATCAGCAAGTTTGTAGGCAACACCAAACTGAATGGTGTGGTCAATATACTGGAGAGAGGAGGTGTCATCCAGAGGGACCTGGACAAGCTGGAGAAGTGGGCCCAGATGAACCTCATGGGGTTCAATAAAACCAAGTGCAGGGTGCTGCACCTGGGTCAGAACAATCCTCATGATCAATACAGACTGGGGGATGAAGTGATGGGGAGCAGCCCTGTGTAGAAGGACTTGGAGGCTCTGGTGGACAAGAAGCTGGACATGAGCCAACAATGCATACTTGCAGACCAGAAGGCCAATCACATCCGAGGCTACATCAAAAGAAGCATGGCCAGCAGACTGACAGAGGTGATTCTGCCACACTACTCTGATGAGACCTCACCTGGAGTGTTGTGTCCAGCTCTGGATCCTCCAACACAGGAAGGGCATGGACTTGATTAAAAGGGTCCAGAGGAGGGCCACAAAAATGACTGGAGGACTAGAGCACCTCTCCTCCAACAACAGGCTGAGGGAGTTGGGGTTGTTCAGCCTCAAGAAGAAAAGGCTGCAGGGAGACCTTATAGCGGCCTTTTGGTACCTGAGGGGGCCTACAGGAAAGCAGGGGAGGGACTGTTTACAAGGGCATGTAGTGATAGGGCAAGGAGCAATGGTTTTATACTGGAGAAGTTTAAAGAAGTTTAAAGAAGTTTAAAGAAGTTTGAACTGGAGAAGCTTTAGATTGGACATTAGGAAGTTTACATATGAGGATGGTGGAATACTGTAACAGGTTGCCCAAGGAGGTGGTGGAGGCTTTATCTCTGGAGACATTCCAGGTTAGGTTGCAGGGTGTTGGACTAGATGACCTTTAGAGGTCCCTTCCAAGCCAAGGCATTCTATGATTACCATGGCTTCATCTGCCCTTGATTCCTACTCGTCTAGGAAATCTACACCTGCTGTGGCTTGCAGTTATCATCTCTAAAGTTATGGGGTAGTGCTGTGACAGAGCTTTAATGCAGAATTTAATCTGTCTATAAATTAAGTCCTTGGTTACTATACATTCTTAAGTTTTCAGACAGTAACTCTAGGTGGACAGGGGAGGAAGCCTTTCTTGGCTGTTTTCAATTAAGTCCTTCAGGACTTACCCCTGAAGCTGTCAAATTAATTAGCAATGTTTGTGTCAGGTTTTGCCTTTTCTCAGTGGCAGGTTTTCACCCACTCCTGTCATCATTACCTCCCTGGATATGTATTTTAATAAATATTTCCACTTTTAATCTACAAAGGGAACATTTTTTCAATTATATTTTTATCAACTTCTGGCCATTTTCTTTAGCTTTACCTGATTTCTGCTCAGCAGAAGTGAAGTTGCTCCCACCCAAGCTGCTGCTGTTGTTTTTCTAAAATAGGCATAATTTTGTACTTTATGTTGTACTTACAGAAACACATACCTCTAGGCAATCTTTAAAGATTGACAGGTCCTGGACTTATGCAAGTTTGCGCTGCTTCAGTATTAAGCTACCAGTGATACCATCCCAAGTCATTCAGTCAAGCCATGTCTATTACACACACATTCATATGACTGAATCTTATTACAAAAGGTCAAGTTAATGATGTGTGGTCTCAAAAAATTACCTTTTCTAGGTGATCTTAGGTAGTTTTCTGTGCTTGGGAAGCTATGGTGCTGCTCTCCAGGTGTTCCTGCCTTTCGACATTTCACCTTTCTAGAGCTGTATGCCCTGCCCCACATCACTGTGTGGGAGAGCTTCTTACTCTCCCATTGCTCTTTGCTTTGTAGCTGCACTCTTAAATACTGGAAGAACTTAAATTACCTACTCCAGGTCTGTGCCAGCTTCTCTTTCAAAGCAATTCAGAGAACTTTCGTTTGCTCAATCTTCTAACATGAATTGTCTGTTTCCAGTTCCAGGTTACACACTGGATATACACAGCACTGGCAAGAGGCTGGTGTTTATTTCTTGGATGCCATTACACAACATCCGCCCTTGTTATCAGTCCCTGAAAAATTATGTTTGCCGTGCACTGCATTGAAGCTGCTGTAATGCAATGGAAATTTAGAAGATCTCTTGTATATAGTTCAGTTCTTCTCTAACTCAAGAAACAAATATAAAATAGCTTGCTGAAAAGAAGCAATTCGACCACTTCTCCCTTGCATTGCTATCAAATGCATCAGAATCACTTGAAGTCCTCCAAGTCTGTCTCCATCTTCTAACAGGGCAGCCCATTGCCATCCTGCTGTCAGCCAGGGAAGGGATAGCATGTACAGGTGGGCCCTGTCACTTTGAAGGGAAAGAGAGAAATCAGAGATTCTGACAGCTTTTGATTTGCTGCATACAAGCTTGCTTTGGTATAAACATTGGAGAATTACAGGAACATAACGAGCTTTGAAATAGGATTTAAAAAGGAATCAGTGTCTTATCTTACATTTGAGGGGAAAAAAAAATGGTTGAAGGACAGAGAGTAAGGCAGACAAAAAAGTAACCAAAATTAGAGAGAACAGCAAAAAAGAATATTATAGGCCTAGATTGCCAAATAACATTTCAAATCAAAAGAAGGTTCTAATCAAAACGTTTTTCTTCTTATAATGAGCATTGTGCATTTCTAGTATCCACTGTACTTTTGTACCCTCTTGTGTAAAATGTGAGCACGCTTTACACAACAGGTGGCCCAAGAAAATAAGCCCGATAGCCATAAGGCTTGTGGAAATCATTTTACACAGCTGACAAGTTGGACAGAAACAGAACAAAAACCCATAGAGGCCCAGGGTATATGCACTGCCACCCCTATTCACCAGTTTCCACCCTGTGCATGCTACAGGAGATCTGAGGCACAAACCAGTGTATCACCCCACATGCACCTCTGGAGATGAATTTACTGTGTGTAGAGCCTCAGACCGCCCAGGAAGAACATTACCACAGTGGCCCTCTAAAATGCCAAGTAATTTCTTTGCTGATGATATACAGAGCAATTTATTAGTCATTAAAACATCATTAAAATTCCAAGTAACTCAGGCTTAGCTAGGCAAGAGCATGAACATTTCAACTAGCATTTTAAATGGCACATTTGAAAACTAGTGAGCTACTTCTCTCGATTTTCTAAAATCTTATTATAAAAAAAAAAAAAAAAAAGGCATTCAAGAAGGGAAGGAAGGAAAAAGGAATTTTCATTCACCCCCTGCCCCCCGTAGCTTTCTTTGGGCAAAAAAATTCAATTGACTCTTCCAGAGACCAAGTCACCACCAGTAAGTAACAGTCCTCATTTGCCATTTTATTTCCTGTATGAGGTGGTGATATTTATAGCAATTTTCACAGTCCCTCATCTAGCTGACTTGTCCTTGCTGAGATATTGACAGAGCAACAGCAGAAGGTGACTATATACTAGCTGAGATTACCTGTGGACAGTCATCAGCCCACAAGAATGAGTCAGAGGAAATTATTGTTTATAGTTCACAGAATGCATGTGACACTTAGCGTGTTTGAAAGCAAAGTCGCTGCCTTGAATAGCTGAGATTTAAATTAGCTGAGGCAGCAGAGGAGGAAGGAGGGCAAACAAAAGCAAGTCTTGCCAATTCATGGCACAGTGCCTGGTAATAAGTCACCAAGCAGGAAAGAAAACCCTGGATTTGTTATCAACATCAGGCCTGCACTCAGATGTTGGTGACTTACTTCCTGGAGATGTCTCAAAACACAACCAAAGCTGTTTTAGAAGAGAACTTAGCTCCTGCTATGATGCTGCTAGGACATCATGTTTTATTTTCATAACTAATGGTTGAAAAGTCCAAATAAATGAGCCCTAAAATGTCAAGTATTTCTCCAAAAGACTAGCAGACTGTCAATGTGCCAGGTACTGTGCACAGATGCTACAGACAGATGGATTCTGGCATATCCAAACACTGTTGATGGGATGAAAGGAAGAAATATCCTTAACCATTCATTCATGAAGTTGGAACCTCTTAGGTAGGATAAAAGATGTAAGGGTGAGTAAACAGAGAATGGCACAAAACAGACACCTAGTCAAAAAACTACCATCAGAAGGGCATGTATGTGTCTATAGAGGTAGGCATGGAGAGAAATAATTGTAATTAGGTCACAAGAACCGAAAGCCAAATAATAGGATAAACTTATCTAATATCTGGGCTGTCAGTACACAAATGCCAGGGCAGAGCATGAATGAACAGTGAAGTGTTTTTACACAGCTATTTAAGACAGATGATTTGTGCAATAAAGTCACTGTTTTAATAAAAAGCTAAAGAAGAATCAAAGGAGAGAGCACTGTAGCTATGCCACAAGAACAACAAAAACTACCTGCTCAAGAATAAAAGGAACTATGTTTTGATCAGAATTAAGTATCTGTTGGAAAAGCAGCACAGTAGAAAACAGTCTGCCAAGTTCTTGCACTAGTTTACATAAGTTACAGCAATGGCTTCAAGTCAACCATGATTACTAGGATGAATCTGCTTAAGACCAAAAACATGTATGGAAGACAATCACACAAACTTGTCATTCTGGAAGAAGGAAAGAGTAAATAGAAAAATAAAGCTGTTCCTGCATATTTCAACAAATTCAGTGCTATCAGAAAACTTACTGTCAAGATAATCCTCAGAAATAGCACAAAAAGTCCAAAAAACAAACAATATATTTTTATTAGGAAGATGACTAAATAGACAGAAAGAGTAGATCAAAATGCCTGACCAGAGAACATTCAGCAGCAAACAGCTTCTTTGCTCAGCAAGCTATGATCTGACACCCCTGACAGATAGGAGCATGAAGTTCATTCAAGAGTATCTCCCTGAACTACATGTGTTCTCCTCCATTAATTAAAACAAAATCACATTCGAAGACCAGCAGATAATTTGAAAAACATGACTAATCAAACAAAAGAAGATTTGTAGGTTTGCATTGTGCTAGAGATGACAAAAACAGAACAGGTAAATCAAGGAAGAAACAAGACTTTGAGGTCAGTCAGGCAACACAGGGAGAAATATAACAAGTTAATTTACTGAGCTTTTCAAGCCCTGAGTATATGCATTGAGATGTATACCACAAGTGACAGGAAATCTGAAGTTTAATGTCAGTGTGAAGAAGCCATCTATGAAGAAAACAACAAACACACATACAAGTGATTTAACTGCAAAATGATTTTACTCACAGGAGGGAAAATGACATTGTTTTCATATTACAGTCAAGAGTAAGCAGTAACAACATAAGTTAGGGAAATTTGTAAGCTAACTATCCAAAGATGAGTCATACATCAGACCTTATGAAATGTACAATTAATTTATTCACTATTTACAGCAGTTTTGACTATGTAAAGCAAATACAACCTTTCATAAATTCTTTAGAGTATTTTCAATTAACACTGAAAACTAAGAAGTTATTTTTCATCTCCTTCCCTCCCCCCTATTTGGCTATTATCTATTCTAGGATAATTTACCTAGGAAGCTCTGGGATATATATTAAATTTATTCCCATTTTACAAAGACAGCAAACTAAAAAGTAGTCCTTGTAGCTGCAATTCTAAGCAGCAATGTTTATTTGGAATATTCTAGAAACAACTTTAAATATGAAACATGAATGCTTCCATTACAAATGTCATCCCACAACTAAGCAAACAGCAAGATGTAAAGTTAAAACATACAGTATACTTTTCCTCTACATTAAAGATAAGAGATTAGAATTAATCTTACGGAAACCCATAGGACAAATCCTACCACAAGAAAAAACTTCCTGAGAATTTTAAGATTGCAGTAAGGACTCATTTTAACAAAGGTGAAGAGACAGGTCCTTGGGAAGAGTAGCTTCAAACCTTTGAGTGAGAGCCCTACCAGTATGTGGCTCAATTCTAAAGTGTTCACAAGAGGCAAGTATGAGTAAACAAGGATTACGTTTACTAACCGTAACTGCCTGCACCTATGCTGGAATTTCTGTTTCTTTTCCCCCCAAAAGGTCCACAAAGATTTGAAGTCCACTGATTCACATTTATGTTTCAATATAAGACAGAGGTAAAGCTGTGTGTAACCGAACAATTTTGGAAAGAATGTTGCATCATGTTAGTAAACAAAAGGTCAAGCACCTTGAAGATCAAAGAATTTAACTAAATATTTTGTTTAGCTATTAAACATAGAAACCAAAGTCTAAAAGAAATATCAAGCACTAAATATGCAAACAGAAGAAATACTCAAAGAACATAGCTGTTGTACTCTAACATTTTACTTCAAGTACAGCAAATTTCACCCATCCTATGATTTATAAAGTACACAAAATATGTACATAAAGGAAACCAAACCCCATCAAAAGATGATCATATGTATGCATATGTACATATAACATACACGTGGAAAATGTGCAAATTTCTTTTAATGCAAGTTAAACAAAGCCTATGCAGTATAGAGTTGTACAATAATGGAACACAGTATTCTAGGTATCTAATAATGTTTCATATCTACAGCCAGTGCAAACTTACAAGGCACAAACTCAATGCTGACACTGTAGCGTTTTAAGTTACATTCACGCACATGTCAATCTGTAGTTCCTCAGAAAAAGATCAATGGAAGTGAACCTTCTATACTAAAGTGCCAGCCTTCTCTCAAAGTTTAAGCACTAAACTGATATAACCTATATGCAGTAGTTATCAGTGTATTTCTAAGTTAACAGCGGCTAGAACATCTGTTAGACTCTCCTCGCATGTGAAAGTGTGATGTTTCCCAAAATACCTCCCAGTCATTCTCTAAAGGCTACCTTGCCAGCCTCGACATGCAGAATCTTACAGGATATTACTAATGCTTTTTTTCCTAACTTCAGTTAAACTCTGCAAAAAGTAAATCCAGATTTAGAAGTAAGCCAGAGAAACCACTGAGATATGTGCATTTAACAAATGTCTGGTAAATTGCATAGTGACAGCATGTATCAGCTAGTAAAGAGCTAAAAACAGAAGCTTGCCATTTAAGATAAAATTTTAACACAACATAGCAGAAAAAGCCAAATACAATTTCCATCAGTATTTAAACAAAGTACTGGCCCACGTAGTCTTATCCTCATTGGTTTTTCTTACTTAATAGCAAACCCACATTTGCAGTATGTTTCATTAGCAAATTTTGTTGCATTTTTCTAAATGAAATGAGAGCAATTAATATATATCAACTGATACTGAAAACACATGACAATTACATTCTCTTCCATCCCTCAAAAGAGGGTTTTTTTTTTAGCCTACTGGGAGTTTAAAAATTACTTGTACTCAGGTCTAATACCTAAAATTGAAGTAATCATTAAAGTTTTTCTAGTATTTAATAGGCATTACCATATCACTTTGCTGCTTCACCCTATAATTGTATTTTCAGATTATTTTTTCAGTGCATCTAATAGACATCTGAGGAAAACAATGCAATACAAAAAGCTTAAGCATCTTTGCAAGATATCTTCTATTCCTTCTGCAAAGCAAGAAAGGTGTGATTTTATTGACACTTAATTGGTGCCATCAATACACAAGAATATTTAAAGCAAAAAAAAGTTCTCATGTTCCTCATATATATGTGATCTAGCCTTCCTGACCAAAGTCTTCTGTAAACTTCCTTAGCTTCTCCAGGTCTTGTTCATTAACTGTTGGTTTTGTGTTAGCTAGTGAACTGAGCATATCAGCCTGTCAGGAAGAAAGAAAAGTGTTTTCAGAAACAAGTATAACAAGCTGTTCCTATGACAAACATGAATTAAAAAGTTCATTAAAACTTAGGAGCTCTTATTTACACAAAACTTTAAGGAAGTCCAAACACTTCTGCACAGAGGCAGCATTTTAATACTGTGAAGACAGCCAACTGTCAGTGCGTTTTCTAATAATGAAACCACAGCCTTGAGTTTAGATTTAAACTACTCATCCATTCACATTTTATTAATGTCTCTTTACTGATAAGATCTAAACTTCTTTTTTTTGTCAGTTACAATTTTCAGCCCATCTTTAACTACAGCAGTTTAAAGTAGAAAATAATCACACGTTCCCAAGTATTCTTCATTGTCCAAAAATACAGAACAGTAGTGTGTGACTTATCTCTAGCAAAGTTTTACTGCTCGTGACCAGTAATATGTCTCTTCAACACAGTCAATTTCCTAGGTAACTATTTAGATACTAGAAAATGGAGTTCAGAAAAACTGCAGGTCTATGAAGTTGAAAGCAACAGTTAAGACACCCTATGAATAAGAAAATTTTCTTGCCCGAGAAAACTAATCACGTCCTAACCACAGACAACGGAAAAGGTAGATGCCTAACACCTCATCTTACTATGAAATTATGGGCAAATACCAAAAGTTAATATGATTTTCTAGACTTGAGATTTGGCTCAGACTAGAGATACCCTGCTTAGAATTAAAGACTGATCTGTATAAGGACAAGAACTGAATTTGGACACTGAAACAACCACCTATGCAACAGCAGTGTCTGAGCCATTAGAAGTACACAAGGAATTGTTGTTTAATCCAGGAAAGACTGACTTAAAGAAAATCCTCTTAGACCATACAGGCAGAAGTTTTATGGCAGGCCTGCACATGCATAGTGTTTTCTCAGTACACAAATACGTACAGAAAATTCTTTTCTGAAATATATTAACAGTTATATTACAAAGAGCAGTGTCTGCTGTTTTACAGATCTGTGATACCCATGAAATATAACAATTTCTTTCATTCATTTACAGGACTGTTTGCACATGATAACAAATCTATGCTGCTGTCATTTCTTAAGTCCTTTCTTCAAACATTTTACTTAAAATTCAGTCTTTTGTTGCTCTTGGGGAAAAATAAGAGAATGAATGTCTAGCAATTTTTTTTTTTTAAGTAGTGAACTAACAATTTGTCTTAAAATCACATATTTTATTCCCTAGACCAAAGCAAGTATTTTAACATGCACAAAGAAAAACAGCTGAAAGAGCTGTATCATCTGTGATGAAATGTAACCAAAACTACCATTACATTAATGATATTTCTACATTTTATTGTTTATGCTTGTATTTATTTAATGGGTAATATTTACCTACAGCACATCAGTCCCAAATGTACACTGAATATAATTTTCCATTTCCCAATATCAATGCCACAGTGATGGGAAGGAAGCAGTGTGGCAGGGATGTTGAAGGTTTTAAATGAGTAACAGATAAGTGAAAGAACAGTGGAAGATGCTCTCTATGGATGAAAGGACAGCATCTGCAAGCCAGCAGACAAGAACAATAAGAAAGAAATACTTACTAGCAACAGAGATGGCTTTTTCACAAACATGCTGTACTGTAGTACTGCATGTTGGGAATTCAAATGTTATCTCTTTTGTTTTCAGAAATGCTGGCCATGCAAGTTATCCAACTGCCTTGCAAAATCATTTGAAAAAAAAAAGTCTTTACCTGAAAGTCTTTTCAGAGTTCTGCAAAGCAAGAAAGGAACGCTACAAAAAAACCCCCAAACAACACTACAAAAAAAAACCCAAAATAACAAACCAAAACAAACACCTACCATGGAAACTTGTGGCTCCAGTAATTTATCACCTGGAACCTCCATCCATGTCATTTCTATGGCTTTAGGATCTCCTGGAGAGCAAGGGGTGAACAAATCTACCATGGTATTTGGATTGGACACTGATGGTCCTTTTACCTAAAAAAAAAAAAAAAAACCAAAAACCTCAGTTTATGTGAGTTACAATTTTAAAGACAAAAACCAGAAGCTGAAGAGCATTTTTAGAGCAAAAACATTCCTTGATTTTATGCAGATGCCCCACCTATTGGTAAGATCTGTCGTGTTAAAGAAATTGTATAAACGTAGTGGCATCATTCACTTTGAAAATATGCAGCTGTTGCCACATATTTACATATATATCAGGTCAAATTCCAGTAGCTGCTTCCTTCAAAGGTTGGGGATTTTTGTGGAAAACTAATGTGCCAAGGAATCTAGCTGGACAAGACCACACTTCCTAGTCATTGGTCACTTTGAGAGTTCATTCATCACTGGTTTCTAAAAACTTCTCAATAATTATTTTTGAGTGCCTGTCAAGTTAGGAAGCCAGAGATACTTTTACAGTATTTGACATACTGCACTACAAAGTTCTGAGCATCTTTTCTGACACCACATGAGCAGCATTCGATTGAAAACAGGGCCATCTAGTGGGAGAAGAGAAAACATCCTTTTTTTTCCATATGTGGAAATAAAAAAAAAGCCACACTATTGTCTGTTCCCTTGCAGCAACACGTTATTACCTGGGAACACAGTTTTATTTTCCTTTATCATTACCTGAAGCATCATACATCCAAAAGGAACCCAAAACATATGCAAAAATTGAAAGACAACACACTAACTGGCTATTTTTAACAGCAGAGAAGTGGTTTTGCTATTCCAAACTTCATTTAAAGCACAATGTTGGAGCACAGATTGTAATATTCAAAATACACTGACAAATCACACAAATCAAGGAATGGTTTACAGTGAAGTAGTAATAACTAAGAAAAACGCTGAATAACTGGGGTGATTTGGCTGTTATGATTAAAAAAGTTAATAAAGCTAAGATTTTGCTTATAAAAATCCAATTGAAGTACTAACAACACAAGTGGAATCAACTTGGCTTATGTCAGAGTAACCGCAGTTGTGGGGTTTTTCCCCTTCCTTTGAGGGCAACAGGAGCGAAGAGGTAAGAATTCCTTTTGGTTTGCTCTGCAAACTGTGACAATTGAGGTTATTTCATTGCTCCAATGCTATCTGAGACATGCCTCAGATTCTTCCAAATTTGAAGGAAAGGCTAAATGGTAACACCCCTTTATCCAGAAATGTCACTGTCACTTAAAAGTCAGCAATGGATAAATAGTTCAGGCATTGCTGCTTAAAGAAGGGAAGCATCTAGAAAATCCCTGGTATTTTAAAACAGCTGCTTTTTTAAGAAACAAATACAGTCTCAGTGTTATTGCTGAGTTGCCCCCAGAAGAAACTTACTTGGTAAGGGTTTCAAAATACTAAATTTGTTTTCATATTTGGAAAAGCTCCTCAAAAACCCTTTAAAATTTTGGGTCTTTTGTTTTTTTTTAGGATCTAAAATTTCTCCTAATTTACCCAACCCCACATCTGCTCTTATAAGGAGTACCAAAGGAAAGCTTTCACTTATAGCAGCAAAAACCTCTGCAGAATACCTTCACCCAAGATACATGCATTTCTGTAAAATCAGTACAAAAATAAACACAAACCACTTTTAGTCGGGGCCTCGTCTAAAAAAAATACTGCACTGAAAAAAAAAATTATTTAACCAATACACATGCTGTATGTATTCGAAACTCTGTTTATAACCATTGTTAACTTTTTTTTCCCCCTGAAGACCTTAATAGTGCATAGAGAACAGTTAATTTGATTGAACTAGACCCATACATGCAAATTCCCTGGGAGAGAGACAGCATTTAGGTGGTTGAGTTGCCATCCCTGGATGTGTTTAACCATCTCTTAGATGTGGTGTTGGGGGATATGGTCTAGGGGTGAACTTGGAGAGTACAGTTAATGGTTGGACACAATGATCCCAAGGGTCTTTTCCAACCTAAATGATTCTGTGATACTTCTGTGATTCCCAGATATAATGGATTTAGAATGGTGATACAGAACTCTATTTGGTTCTTTGTCAGATATTTTCCAAGATTCAAACATGAAGAAATGTTTCTTAAGCCAGTATGTAGTTTGTAGAGGTAACTTCAAGATAAACTAAACAATATAGTTTTATTAGTGTCTTTAAAGTACACCTAAGTAAGTGTAAACTAGTTTTTACATTATAGCATCATCCATAGGATGCTACATGTTGCCCAAACAATAAAAAGTAGCACTGGTTCACTGTTTTTACCAGAACTTTACAAGAACCAGTTTGAAAAAAAAAAAAATGCTGAGTAAGCAGGATGTGCATAATAACCCGTCTGTTCCTAGGTGGATGAGGGATATATTTACTTAAAATTGCTCAAAAAATGTGAAGAACTGTGTAACTTGATCCAGAAAAGAGCAACGCTGTGACATTCCCATTTAAGTCAAACTTCAAACTGAACACTTTTAACACTACTTTGAGACATAAGGAGTCAGAGCCTAAATTACACAGCATGAATACTCAGAAACTAGCACCATCAGAATTATGGCAGGGGGAGTATGAGGGAAGAATAAAAATAAAGAGGAGGAATACACAGGTTCTCCCCAGCCAATAAAAAATACATTCATAAACATGCAGTATTACCCAAAACCACATTCAGTTTACTTGCAAGGTATTTTCAAATCAAAATAGTTCTCCGAGATGAAATAACATGGAAGATTTTTGATTCCTACGTACTTTTTTAAAGTGAGTAGCTGATTGCACTTTTCTAACAGGCTGCATCAGTGCATCACGTACAATGATGCTTATATCTGCACCAGAATAGCCATCGGTTCTCTTTCCAAGCTCTTGATAATCTGTTTCTGTTAGGAGATTTGGAGTTGATCCAAGATGAAGTTTGAACATTGCAGCCCTGGCACGGTCTTCAGGTAAAGGAATATAAATACGCTTCTCAAACCTGATTTAAAAAAGAAACAAAAAAGAGTTCCACAGATGCCAGCTCATGCAGGTGCACAGTGGAAAGTAGCTTATGCAAGCAAGTATAGAGTTTGTTCCCAAATATTAGAAAGAAGCAGTTTTATTATTATAAACCTTAAAAAAACCCCACCATAAATCTAAGGCAAACATTCAAAAAGCTGTTCTCATAAGTAATACTGTCTCTAGCATAAGCTAACATCCAGAATATAAGAACTATTTCCTTTTGATGGCAAAGTTTTTACAGACTCACTCGAGCATATTTTGTGTTTTAAAAGAAAAAATTGAGGGGAAAAAGTCTTCAGGTGTTTATTTGAACAGTTTTTACACTCAAAGAAAGATATCCCCTATAATAAGCTGACACAACCACTTTCTAGTCTCCAGTTAATGAAGACCTCATGGGTGGAAGCAAATTTGAAGTCATATTCTCAATACAATTGCCAGTAGAAAATGTTGATAACCGCAGTTCGTTTGAAACAACATCTGCTCTTGCAGCAGATGACAATGTGGGCCAAATTCACAAAAAATTGGTATTATCACTGCCATTGTTGAACAAGTTAAAGGCCTTTAAATCTTATGGGCAAGAATTAGAGAGCTACTCTTTCATGCTGCAGATAACACTCTTGCACTAGATCAGGTTGCTCAAAGCTCCACCCAACCTGTTCTTGGACACTTCCAGTGATGGGACATCTGCAACTTCTCTGGGTAACATGTTATGGTGTCTCAATTCCCTTACAGTAAAGAATTTTTTCCATATGTCCAATCTAAACTTCATTCAGTTTAAAACTGTTGCCCCTTGTCCTGTCACTACAGGCCTTGGTAAAAAAAAAAAACAAAACCAAACAAAAGCAAAAACCAAACCAAACAACCCAAAACAAAACCCCAAACAGCTTTCTGTCTTTCTATATATAGGCCCACTTCATTTATTTCTGAAAGGCTGCAATAAGGTCTTCCCTGAGCCTTCTCTTCTCCAGGCTGAAGAACCCAAACACCCTCAGCCTTTCTTCACATGAGAGGTGTTCCAGCCCTCTAACCATTTTCATGGCCCCTTTCTGGACTAACTCCATCAGGTCCATGTCTGCCTTGCACTGTGGGGCCCAGAATTTCGAGACTTACAATTTTAAGCAACACGTTCACCTCTGAATCTGTCCCCTACAAAACAACAGTCATACAGGTTGTAAGTAACCTCTGGAGGTCAACTGGTCCAACCCGCACTCAAAGTATGTCAGGTTTGAATTAAGTATATAAATAAAAGTCAGTGACCATCACAAAAAGATTAGTGTTTCTTTAGTCAACAAAAATGACCACTACCCAAGCTGTGTCCTCAACACAACATAATCATACTTGTCACATAGTTGTATTTGTCCTCTGCTGCTCAAAAAAAGATCCAGCTAATCAGGTACAGGTATGGAAGCTCTTTATTTACAAAACAGCAGTTAAAACACACACTGAAAAAACCACACAAATTATGCATGACTCAAAGAACAACATAATTTTTCTGTGTAGCATAAGACTACACTTTCCTGAAAGAAGTCAAGCTACTCAGTTTGTTAACAACTGAAATGGAAAGCTCTACCCCTCTTGCCCTTCTGAGGTGCCTATTTTATCACTTGTCTTGCTTATTTTGTAACTTGTCCCCCAAGACCACCAGAAAAGCAAACAATGAGTGTGGTAGTATAGGGATGTGGCGATGCGGAAGATCACGTTCTGTAACGGAAACGTAGGAACTAGGTAGGAAACCGCCCACAAAGGGCTGGCTCTGTTACTAGTATATAAGTGCCTGTAGCTTTTAATAAATATCATTTTGCCTTCTTCTCTATGAGAGTCTGAGTCTGACAATGGGCCCTCGGTGTCTCCCAGGATTCGGCACCGAGGATAGGACACGTTAATTACAACAAATGAGGAAACAGAATAGTTTTCTGCTTGCTCACGCACAATCATGTAATGAGCAACTCAAACTACAGGGCCAATATATGAGCAAACGACCTACCTCTTTAAAGAGGCAAGGGGCTATTAGTTTGTCTCAGTCCATCTCAGGGAAACAAGCTGTATAACACTAGCCATGTCTGCAAACATAAGTTGGATTATTACCTTAAGTAGTTTCAGCCTGAACCCTCAGAACAGCTGTAAATTTCATACCATGAAAAAAAAAAAAATGCCATCATACCTTCTCCTGATAGCAGAATCCAAAACCCAGGGTATGTTTGTTGCTCCTAAGACCAAGATTCCTTCATTGTCAACACCAACTCCTGTATCAGGGCAGAAATCATTTCACTGTTTAGATGATAAACAGAGACTGTTTTAAAATGCTACCAAAATTCAAAGGGGTGGAATTACAGATCTTTTTATCATTCTCATGAAAGCTATGCTTAAAACATGTATCGTAATTCCTTTAATTAATGCTGAAAAACAAGTAAGCTTACCTTGCATCTGGACTAGAAATTCTGTTTTTATCCGTCTAGCAGCCTCACTTTCATTTTCACTTCTTGACCCGCAGAGAGAATCTATCTCATCAATGAAGATAATAGAAGGTTTGTTTTCTCTGGCAAGTTGGAACAAGTTTTTCACTAATCTTAAAAAAGGAAACTGCATCAGTTATCTTAATGATTACATTAGTGGAAACACATATTATGATACAGTCACTTCCTTTAGAGAAAGCTAAAAAAAGAAAAGTATTAACATAAAGATACTTAAAGATACACCATTCTTCCAAGCTCCAAGACTCAGCATTATACTGAGTGAGACAGCACAGCATAAAAGTGAGGTGAAACACTTAAGGGTATTCCAGGCATGGTTTTCCAAGAAAAAGACCTTAATTTTTTTTTTTTTTTTTTTACATTTTTACATTTCAACAAAACAGCCTGGACTACACAAAGCCACCACTCTAGACAGATTGAAAGGAACACAGCTTTCTCTTGTTTAAGATTTGTAACCTAATCAGATTAGCTCTAGAGACTCTGTAAGAAGCAACATGTACATTTACTTTATGCAACTTTACTAAACATTTTATATGACAAGAAAGTCGGCTTGCAAGAAAACCCCAAACCCCAAAACTTGGCCATAACTTAACATATTTTACTAAGTTAAAAATGAAAACAAATAGGAACAGGCTGGGAAATTCTTCACATTACCAGCACTAAATCTCAAGTGAAGTCAAACAGAAAAAATGCCAAGTTGGACTACAGTTCTTTTTCCATTCTCTTTGCAACAGAAGAAAAGCATCTTAAGGTTTCCAGCTTTAATGGAATAAAAAGAAATAAACAAACAGAAAAAAAAACAAACAAAACCCCACAAAACAAATCAAACCAAAACAAAACAAAAACCCCAATGAAACAGCTCAAACACATTATCTAATGGCTTTTCTCATCCTATCAACTTCAAACAGTATTGCTCAGTTGTTCAAACTATTAAAGCATTGTTTTGAAAAAGTATTCTCATCATATAAAAGTCCTTTCCTTACAACAAACCCAGATCTTTTTCTTAATACAGGAAATCTTTATTGGAAACCTAGACACACAAATCCATACACTTCTAGATTGCAGACAGTCTGTCACTTCAGGTTTCCTGGTCTTCACATAGCACACAGTAACAAAGAGCCAGCATGGGGAACTATGAAATTTTCTTTTATCAACCTGTTTCTGAAAGTCTCTTATGTCTTTCAGATGTTGTCTGAAATCAGGATAAAGAAAAAGCACCTTCATATGGACAAAAAAAGGTCATGTGTTAACACAGTATCTGCTGGGATAGATGAGTGGGGAGATGCCAAGAAACGGAGTACACCAACATTTCAGACTGACGTAGCATGCAATCACAACTGTTGAGCTCAGAAGGGGAATAAGCTCCATGATATTTCCCAAACCTTTCTGATCTATTTTTAAAAACTCCCGAGTACTGAAAAGAGGTCCAGCTGTAGCAGCACAAAACACAGTACATTATATCTTCACATGGCACTGCAGCATGAAGCATAGAAACACCTGATGTTTGTTTTTAAAAAGACGTGACCCCTCAAATTTACCTTCTTTACAGCACTTAACTAACTCTATATTATTCCTTCTTGACAATGTTTTCCTGGACCTTTGGAGACTCCAACTTACTTTTCACTTTCACCTAACCACTTTGAGACAAGGTCAGAGGAAGATACTGAGAAGAAGGTAGAGTTGTTTGCTTCTGTTGCCACTGCTTTTGCTAAAAAAGACTTTCCTGTTCCTGGTGGTCCAAACAGCAGAATCCCTCTCCAGGGTGTTCTTTTCCCTGCAAGAGAGAAACCAGCAGACTTCAAAGCACTGTAGAAGACTGAACCTGTTTTTCTGATGAACACCCTCTTATTTATTCAGAGGTTTTCCACATCTACCTGTAAAACTTTTGTCAGATAGATCACACTGTTAAGAGCTCAGCTTGAGTCTCTGAAACATTGATGAATCACTATTCTCAGACCACAGTGCTGGTCCCAACTGGCCAACAGCAAATTAATGCTGTAATTCTGTTGGGGTTTTGGGGAGTTCTTCTGTTTTCCTTCTTGTCTTAAAGAATTTTTCCATATTTGTTTGTCAGGGAGGTAAATGGCTGTACTTAAGAGACACAAAAGGACCTGGCCACAGGGGGAGGGGTCCAGCCAGCCGAATAAAGGGGGTTGGGTGGAGCCCTTAGGGCTCATGTCTTTGCTCCCTGCATTCGAGTGCAGAGAAGCTGCCCTCGTGGTGCAGAGAACTCATCCCCACTGCGTCTCCTGCTCTCCTTCTGCCCCTGCTGCCTCCCGAGGATCCTGCTGGACACCAGGATCGGCTGCCCAGGGGTGTTTGTGAAGCAGGCTTTCCGTCGGCCATTGCCACGTGAGGCCTGAGCTGTCTCGGGAGCGGCGGGGAGACCATCGCACCCTCCCTGCTCCCCGGGAGCCCCCGAGAGGTTGGGGCTGGGTTCCTGGTGCTGTTTGCTGTTACTACCATAGTTAGTGGTGTTTGTTTGCCTTGTTTTATATATATATTTAGTAAATATTCCTCATCTTTGCCTGAAAGCCCCTTAATTTCAAAATTACAAGCATTCAGAGGGGAGGGGGTTGCATTTTTCCATTCCAAGGGGGTCTCCTGCCTTCCTTGGCAGACACCTGTCTTTCAAACCAAGACAGATTCTAACCTGTAAACAGGTGTGGAAATTTAATGGGCAAGATGACTGCTTCTTTAAGTGCTTCTTTGGCACCTTCAAGACCAGCAACATCACTCCATTTTACATTTGGTCGCTCTATAACAATTGCTCCTATAAGAAAAGATTGTTTAAGTTAGTGATGCACACATCTTTTCACAACTTGAATAAAGTCCATTTTGGAAAAAATAAAAAAATTTCAGAAATCTATGCCCATGTCCATACTGCATAAACCCAAGGCATTTCTAAGGAGACAGAAACACTGAATACTATAAGTCAAATGGATGTTGCTTCTACAGAAATCTGTCAACATTGTTTTACCACAATAAACCATGGATAATCGGCATACTCAAGAGTTTGTGGAAGTCCTGCAATGGTCACAACTAGTCTGTAACTGACCAGCAAATGTGCAATTAGCAGTAACACAGGAGTACCTTCTCTAACCCAGGCACCCCAGCACCATCTTCTAACTAAACCACCACTGTACTTCCCCCCAAAAATTGAAATTTCATTTTAAACAGGGGAAGCAATGCAGCTGCACCAGCCCAGGATTTAACAGATTCCCCAGCAGATGGAGTAACTTGTTGGGTGTCTCCAGATGTACAGCAAACAATCAGACCATCTAATGGTAAAGAGCTTTGAGAGCTGGGGCTGAAAGCATCAGAAAGTTTATATGGAGCCTCCTTAGCTGCAGAAGTAGTATCTTAGTCCAGCCACATTCTCTCAAAGTTTATCACCAAGCGACATCTTGCTTAATCAAAAAGTTCAGCTTGATTTTAGCCTACTGGGCTGTAATTTAGTCTCCTCTTCAGACTCCAGATTGGTTAGTCTGATGTGCTAAAACCAATCTTGTCTTGACGACTTCAATGCAACAACCTGGATATGAGCTAGTAATTTAATATTAGATCTTGTAATCCTAGTCAAGAAAAATCCAAAATCGTAAGAGAAATTTTCTTAGATGAACAAATGTCAACCAACCCAATGCTTATCTAAGTACTCACACACACTGAAAGTTTCCGTTACCCTATGTCTTTACAAGGAGCTTTCTATAATTTCATAATTGGCTTTCACCAGCTATTTTCTGTGCTCTGTATTAAGTTCTGTGAAGCTTTTTTTTTTCTTCAGGATTAAAAATTTACTGTTAATCGCTGACTAATGCATAAAGCAAATAACATGTGCTTACTTTTTAGAGTATCTCCTTTGATATTTTTTTCTTTCGCTGCATTCCTTTTCTAACAGATCAAAATGAACAATTCCTGTTAAAAATTGGAATTGCTAACAATTTGGAATTTAGAGACCAAAAGCAACATCATACTGTTAAAGATATTAAAAATATCAGGGAGAAAGTGAATTGCAAACTGTTTTAGCTTGCCATCTATATACTGGAAAGATTTCATCCACCTGCTTTCAATGCATTATTTTTTTGCTAGGTTGATTACAATTCAGTTTTTCTTAAAGTAAACAGAACTATGGACTCCATCACTAAAATAATTAGCAGAACAGGTAACAATTCAGATAGGAACAGGAGATTATTTCAAAGTTGAAACATCAGAGTATATCTGCACCAGATATACCACCACGGCACTGCGAGAGATTACCTGTACCAAGACACAAATACAATTGTAACTGTAGACTTCCTAATTTTATAGGTGCAAATTAACAGCTGGAAGATTAAGCAATAGAGCGCAAAAGGCCTTTAAAAGTCTAAACAAGAGTGTACATGACAAGAGACCCACAACTACTATGCAGGCTGAATATTGGTCATTTCTCCAACAATAAGCCAAGTTGCTATTATAATTAAAGTCTTGTTAAATACCAACAGATTTGGGAAAGTTCCATAAGGCAAAGTCAGCTAGGAGTAGCAAGACAGCAAAATTAAATACATGAAACTTCTGTGGCTGTTCTGGGAAGCAATATATAAATGAGTAATCTGAAGACTGCCCAGAACTTCTGTGATCCAAGTAACAGATTCCTGCATTACGTTTGAAGATACCAAGGATCTCACAACTCAAACTTCCAAGGAATAAAAACATAAAAACAAGAACACTGCGATTTTATAGAAAGTATCATAGAAGTGGTGGGTGCAAGAAACTAATTCTTGCAGGAAGAACTGAAGGTCAGATTCATGTGGGGAAAAAACAAGTCTTTATAGTGGGCCAGGATAAGAGTCCAATGCCCATAATTTTTCTGTCATTTTAAAATACTGGAAACTGTCCCATATAACTGCATAGGATTAAATAAACGTGCAGGGCAGTAGAAAAAGCATGGCACAGTTTCCAAATATGATACAATAGCTCCTGAAATTACACAGCCAGAGAAGTCTGGTAACTGCATTTGATCTTTGTTACACTGAAAAATACGAAGAAAAAATCAATTATGTTTCTTCAGGTCCATAAGCACCTTCTAGCAGGGAAGCTCTGAACACTTCTTCTCCATGAAAGGGTAATAAACACTCTTTTGTACTGTGTACAAAACTACTGGTAGCTGCTATACATTGCATCACTGGCTACATTCAGTGCCCAAGTTCAGAAACCTAAACTATTATGTTACTCATCTGGGAGAGCATCATCACTGCACATGGGAAAATGTTGTCCATTACTATAAACAGGCAAGAATCTGTCTTCTCAACTCCTAAACTTGAGCACAAGCTTTTTTGTGAAAATGGTCCTGCTTACTCTAAATGTTTGTATGATGTCTGTTACCTTAACCTGTAGGCAATACTATAATGCACCTAAGAGCAAAAAATACTAATTCAGTTTAGCCAATAGCTATCTGGGATCTTGCAGTTTCTCCCTTTGTTAAATGTTATCCTGATAACTGGTATTAATATAAAGCACAGGGTACATAAGATACATTTCAACATAGTCACTGTATAATTTCATGGCACACAAATCCATACATCCATAAAGTCTACACTTTTATATGTGAAGAGTACATACTAGTTAAGCTATGTACAGATATTAAATTAACCCACAACATTTAGGTAGCATAAGTATAGGAATTCACTTGACTGAAGTCACCTTTATTTGAAAAAAAGAATGCTTCAAAATTACCTTGAAGTTGATTCTGTAGCTTCTTTTTTTCAGGGTCCTCTAACTCCCCTTCCCCATCACTGTCATTCCTGATTTAGAACCAAGAGAAAAATGTTGAAATATACTAAAAGAGACTGCTCTCTTAAGCTAAAAATCAGAATGCAAAAAGCAGAAAACCCACCAGTTTTAGGAATTAAAGAAACCTTGAGATGCTTTCAAATCTCTACAAGTTTACATAACTGTACTGCTTTTCTACACTACATTCTTCCTAATTCACCCTCCTCACCATTTCAACTTTGTCTTTTGGGTCTGAGCCTTCTTAACACACTTCTGAATGCTTTGAGCCAGCCTTTAGGAAACAAAAGCCCTTGTATCGAGCAAACTGGAGTGCAAAGATGGTTTATTTGTAGACACTGGCACTTAACCTCCATCTCAATTTGCAATGAGACTTGATCAATTCCATCTAGTACTATGAAACTCTACACCTTCATCTTGTCAGAGCAAAGGAAACTGGAGGTTAAGAGAAGGAAAAAGACACTGAACAGTGAACCATTAGAGTGGAGGTTATGAAAACACATGAAGCCTCTGTGATTACTAATTCCTTCTATTATAAACAAGGAGAACACAGAACAGCTCAAAAAATAAAAACTGGTAAGACAAGCAGACAATGAAAGACTGAAAATCAGGCAGTATTTCAAGAGACAGCTGAACTAGCTCAGTTCAGGACTGCTAAAAAGGGCAAGCCCTCTATCATCCTGAACCCTTCCCCTCTATCCCCATAAAGGCAGTAGCAAATGCAAAAGAGACAGATTGCTCAGGTGGCTCAGCTTGTTCAGCAGTCTGATACGCAAAAGGAAAACAAATCTAATAAAAGCGGCAGAGAGACTAGGCAACAGCAAGGCATTACAGTGACTCAGTCCATCTTACAGAACTTCACCCTACACAGAGTTTTTTACCTTTCATCAAGTGTGAGATAGATCAAAATCAGGCCACAGTAAACATCAGCCTGAATTTATTTTATAGTTAGTATTTAAATGTATAAAATAAATTGTAAGGTTCAATAGGCTCATTGCCACTTAATTTAGTAATCATGTGCTAGTCTGAAACAGCTTTCATTCTTTGTTGAGCTTCCTAGGCAAGTGTTTGCACATTTTAGTAAACAAGCACAGAAATCCCCATCATGCTAATTCATGTTATTTTTCTGTATTTCAGCATTAGCAGTCATCTGAATCATTTAAAAAACACTAGTTAAAATGATCTTTGAAGAGCTGAATTTTAGAATAAGCTGATTTAAGAAGTATTTTGCTTTACCTTCTCCAGAAACATACCCTTTTCCATCAGTAGGACCAGACTCTTTAACTGGTTTTGGTGCAGTATTTTCCCTCTTTTTCAGATACTCTTTCAGCTTTTCTGCTCTGTCCAAGTATTCTGTACATTTCATTCTAATGCTCTGTTTTGCTTTATCACCCTGTGCTTCATCTAAGAGTTTGAAGAAAAACAATGCTTTGTTAACAGCAAAACACAGGTGCATCAATCAGAAAACAAGACTAAATCTCCATTTTCTTTTATCTTATCAGTATAGCTCTCTCAGGGCTCAACACATAGCCAAACATCTCAACTTCTTATTTTTTCACTGTTTCATGGAAAGAAGTGACAGGAAGGATGTCATCACCTACCAGAAATCAAATATACACCTGAACATTGCTTAAAATTTGACTGTAAAAGATTAAGGACAACAGAACTGGAAGCTTTTATGTCAGCCTTTCAAGCTGTTATATGCTGTCTTAACTCCTTTTCTGAAATAGCTCATAAAGAAGCTGCTTATGCTAAGCAATTTTTATTTGGAAGCACACCTTATTTTTCCATAGCCTGTTAATTTTAAAAAATGATCACATCATGAACAAAAAAATACATAAAACATCTGAGTTATCAGTGGTTCAACAGCCACACTGTTCTCGTAGTTACTACCACAGTATTTCAAATCAGCAATCAAAATTTAACATCATGTTTATGAATTATGTTTCCAAAAGCACATCAGTATTGTTAAAAGCATAGAAAGTGATATTCTGATTGTCCTGGTTTGAGTGAGAACAGAATTAATTCTGTTCCATGATTTTATTCTTCAGCTCAGTTCTTCTAACTGCACTGTCTGAAGTTAGCAGCCTGTTCTCACAGACAGTGTCTGCGTCTAGCAGTGATAACACCCCACGTTTAGAATTACTACTGAGGGCTGGTGTGCAGACCAAGGCCACTGCTGGATCTTGTGTGCCACATTATGGGGTGCAGAAAAGTGAAAGGCCACACCTGCAGGGAGGAGCAGACAGGATAGGTGACCCTAAACTGACCAACGAGGGATTCCATCCCCTATATGTCATACTCAGTTTGAAGCTGAAGAATCTGGAGGGTCTGGGCTCTTCTCCCCACTCGGACTGCTTTGCCAGCTTGGCTTGGCTCAGGTCCTCTTTTGGTTCCTTCCTCAGAGCACCCAAGGAGGACTCCGTCTGTTCTGCCTTTGATCCTGATCGGTGTATTCCTGAATCTGGTACAAGAATCCAGCTCCTGAACACAGCTCCCGTCTGCTGCGGGGCCAGTCTGGGACTGCCCTGGTGCCTGCTCCACAGCATCACTGGTGACAATGATGTAATTACCATCAGAGGGGGTTGGGTTTGACACTGTTTTTTTATGTATTTGTATATATTCCATTTTTATTATTATTTTAATTTTCATTAAAGCTGTTCTAGTTTCCTTTTCTAATTGCTAAGTCTCTCTCTTATCCCCTTTCTCTTCCCCTTTGGGGAGGGAGTGGTATTAACAGAGAGCGCGTAGTTGTAGGTCTAAGGGGCCTCCCTGATCTGAAACGATGACAGATTTATTGGTGCCTAACATGGGGCATGATCAGAATTCTGATGGATTGCCTGAATAGTTCAAATTCTATTTTGCTCGCTTCAGAGAATATCACTTTTTTTCCCTGAGAGTCTTTAAGAACTGGAAATGAAAACAGACTGCTTAAATAATGTCGTTTCTGAGAGCAGTGTCAGTTTGTGTCTTTTTAGCATTTCTTTCAGGGTTAAATGCCATATTGTTCCCTTACATGCCGTATGTGTTATGTTATTGTTTGCTTGTTCTCACTGTTTATCTGAAAGGTCTTGGTTTTGGGAGCTGGGTGAAAGCTAACACTTTTCTGTGGTGTTTATCTCTGACTTACTGTGCTGAATTGGGCAGCAAGTGTGTCTCTGTACTACAGGCATTATTACATAGTGGATTTCATTACTAGGAATACTTTTGTTTTTATCTCGGGAAGTTATACTGCTCCCCACTATGCTAATCTGACTTCACCGGATTTTAGAACTCCATTAAATTGTGAGGATTGTGGACATGGTTGTTGCCAAATTATCATAGTATTGTTATTATTTTCTACTGTCTTCACTGTGTGGCGTCACATTAGTCATCCGTGCAGTTATACCCGTTGGGCAGCCACCAAAAACTGTAGAGGGAGTGCCGCTTCCCTGTGAGGTTCCATGATACGCTCTGTAGTTATCCAGACTTCACCAGGTTCTATGATACACAGGAAACATGCCATGACTGTTCAGGCTCTGCAGGCCCCCCTCTATGAGCCCAACTGCTGTGCCAGCTACAAACCCAAGCACCACAGCTACTCAGTCTCTGCAGGCCCCCCCAACAAGCCCTGCTGCTGCTGCTGCTTCAGAAACAATCACTGCAGCTTCTGATACTCCACAGGCTCCCCCCAGGAGCCCTGCTGCTGCTCCAGTTCTCAAAACAAGCACTGCTGCTTCTCCAACTCCCACAACAAGCACTGAAGCTGTTCCAACTCCAGCAACAAACCCGGCAGCTACACTGACAGCTACTGTGGCCTCTCCCACTCAATCTGCACCTGTACAAGTTGCTCCTGTGAAGAAAAGAAAACAAACAAAATAGCCAAGTCCAGCAACAGAGCAGGGAGAGGGTCCTTCTCAACCTGAATCTGAGTATGAGTCAGAACCAGATGCAAAGCCCAATGCCCCTGTAACTGGAAAGAAACACATAACAAAAACATACCGCCTAGTGTGGTCAGATGATAATAGAGCAGGTCCTTCTATAGCAAGCGCATCAGATGTGGAGTCACCAGGTGCAGAGGTTACCATTAAACCTTTATCTATGAAGGAGCTGAGAAATCTGAGAAACGACTATAGCCGTTATGAAGGTGAGCCACTGACCACTTGGCTACTCTGATGCTGGGATAATGGGGCCAAGTCCATCAAACTGGATGGCAGAGAAGCCAGGCAGTTGGGATCCCTGGCCAGAGATGGAGGCATTGATCAAGAGCTTGCAAGAAAGAGCAACGTTATCAGTCTCTGGAGGCAACTCTTGTCAGCTGTAAAATCCAGGTACCCCTTTAAGGAGGCCATCGAATGCCGCCCAAGCAAATGGAAAAAGGTATTAAGTACCTGAGCAACAGGTGATTTATGGTGACAGGCGAGTAGTGAACCCTGATGCAATCCTATGCCAGTGACCCATATTGCGGAAGTTTGTGCGGAGTGCCCCATCAGCATATTCCCACACACTGTCAACAACGATCTGGGGAACAGATGGCGAGGCACCAACTGTGACTGAAGTGTCCAGGAGAGCATGACAGTATGAAGACAGTGTTTCTGGTCCTCTACAGGTATGTGTATCAGCCCTGGAGAGATCAGTTAAAAAATCTGTTTGAAAAAATAGAGAGGAGGGAGAACAGATCCTATTCTTCCCCTGAGTGGACCCATGTTGAAGCCAGTAGGAAAAGACTCTTCTTCAAGACCAGCTAAACAGGCACAGTACATGTCACAGCATACCCTGTGGTCTCTCCTCTGTGCCTTTGAAGAGAAAAAGAGTAGATGGGATGGAAAACCTAACTCTGCTATAAAGGCACGAGTACTCTACTTACAAGGTAAAAGAAAGAGAAGAGAGAAATCTTCCAGAAGGGAGGCTGCTCCAGTCTGCTATGAGCAGTCCCTTGGTCCAAGTACACGAGCCTCAGGTCAAAATGTGAGGTGATGCCTGCAGTCAATACAAATCCCGGAAATGGTGTAAATCCTGTAAACTGTGTAATTCCTGTGATCTACACATACCCTGTTAACCTGGTAAATCATATGAACCTGGTGAACTACACAAACCCAGTTGCCAATTATGGACACCACCCTCGGAATTAGAGGGGCCCTGCCTCCAGCAGGATGGAGGAAAGGGACAACAGTTTATTGGACTGTGTGGATTCGATGGCCTGGCACGTTAGAACCACAAAAGTATAAAGCCCTAGTAGATACTGGTGCACAGTACACCCTATTGCCATCGAATCATAAGGGGACTTAATCTGTTACCATTACTGGAGTAATACACTGGAGTACTGGAGTACTCCATTACTAGAGTAAGCACTATGTACTTACAATGGTGGAAGCAACCACTGAATGGCTGGAAACCTACCCTGTACCTCATGCCACTGCCCAGAACACCATCCTGGGCCTTGAAAAGCAGATCCTGTGGCAACACGGTACTCTAGAAAGAATTGAGTCTGACAATGGGACTCATTTCAAAAACAATCTTTTAGACAATCAGGCCAAAGAGCATGGTATCGAGTGGGTGTATCACATCCCCTATCATGCACCAGCCTCCGAAAAAACTGAACAATATAATGAACTGTTAAAAACTACTCTGAAAGCAATGGGAGGTGGAACTTTTAAAAACTGGGACAAGCATTTAGCCCAAGCCACCTGGTCAGTCAACACCAGAGGATCTATCCATTGAGCCAGTCCTGCCCACTCAGACCCATTACACACAGTAGAAGGGGATAAAGTCCCTGTCGTGTTATTAAAGAAATCTGTTGGGGAAAACTGTGGGTATTTCCTGCTTTGGGCAAAGGCAAACCCATTCGAGGGACCGCTGTTGCTCAAGGACCTGGAAGTACTTGTGGTGGGTGATGACAAAAGATGGCAAAGTACAATGTTTACCTCAAGAAAATTTAACTCTGGGTGAGAATACTCGATTCAAAGCTGTATAGTAATTGCATAACATTAACAGTATTCAGTAAGTGTCTTTCAGGATTATAGTGTGGTGATGGCAAGATCTAGCTTCAACAACTGGCATCCAGAAACCTCCTGAGATACATCTGCAACCTGTGGGCACGAACTGTGATGAATTCAATTTTTCCTACCCTTAGAGACTGTTACAATAGAAGGAAATCTACAATCATAAACTAAATTAACTTCTTTTTAGAAAGAAATGATAACCTAGTGATGGGTATAACGTAAATGGTATAGAATAAGAGGAGGAATGTCCTGGTTTGAGTGAGAACAGAATTAATTCTGTTCCATGATTTTATTCTTCAGCTCAGTTCTTCTAACTAACTGCACTGTCTGAAGTTAGCAGCCTGTTCTCACAGACAGTGTATGCTTCTAGCAGTGATAACACCTCATGTTTAGAGTTACTACTAAGGGTTGGTGTGCAGACCAAGGCCACTGCTGGATCTTGTGTACCCCATTGGGGGGTGCAGAAAAGTGAAAGGCCACACCTGCAGGGAGGAGCAGACAGGACAGGTGACCCTAAACTGACCAACGAGGGATTCCATCCCCTATATGTCATACTCAGTTTGAAGCTGAAGAATCTGGAGGGTCTGGGCTCTTCTCCCCACTTGGACTGCTTTGCCAGCTTGGCTTGGCTCAGGTCCTCTTTTGGTTCCTTCCTCAGAGCACCCAAGGAGGCCTCTGTCCATTCTGCCTTCGATCCAGTCTGTGTGTTCCTGAACCCGATACCAGAATCCAGCTCCTGAACACAGCTCCCGTCTGCTGTGGGGCCCAGTCTGGGACTGCCCCAGTGCCTGCTCCACAGCATCAGTGGTGACAATGATGTAATTACCATCAGAGGGGGTTGGGTTCGACACTGGTTTTGTATGTGTCTGTATATATTCCACTTTTATGATTATTATCATGAAAGCTGTCCTAGTTTCCTTTTCTAATTGCTAAGTGGTATTAATAGAAAGCATCTGTAATTGGTCTAAGGGGATGCCCTGACCCTAAACCATGATGCTGATAAAGTCATAAGATATAAATGGATAGGAAGTGATAAACAGATTCCCCCCCCGCTTTTTTTTTTAGTTTGTTTGTTAGGGGTTTTTTTTGTTTTTAAATCATGGAGATCTGTAACCACTTTGTCAGGCAAGCAACCTAGCCCACAAAGATTAGGGCTGTACCTACATAAGAAAGCCCCTTCCTTGCATATAACCACTGGACATGACAGAAAAGGTACACAAAAGTGTGAAAAGCATAAAACACAAATACGTAAACTGAATTAAAAATACAACATACAAATCCATCTCATACATTTTGTTGTCCAAAATGAACAGCAGGACTATGACATTAAGGAGCAAAATATGCCCACAAAGAGACTGTATAAAGGCAAGTGGCATCAGTTAAGGAGCATGTAGATACAGCAAAGACGTATTATGTAACGTGTTTTTCAGCACAACAGAAATACAGGCATCCCTGTACTTATTGTCACATTTCCTCATGCAACAGCCATCCTGAAACACTGCTACAGGAGTTCAGAGGAGAGACAGCAAACCCATGTCTTCCTGTCTTAAAAACCCTTATAACAAAAACAAGTTAAAAAAAAAAATCTAATTACTTACGAAAATGGAGCAAACACACAAAATAAAGGCAAAAGCTGCAAAATATATAACCTCAAACTACAATTAGCAAGAATCAACTGATGATGAAAGTGAAAATTTAAACACTAACATCAACATAGAAGATTACTCTGTGCAATTTGATTACTAAACTCTTACATTACACTTACATTTAACAACATGGAGAAAATACTGCACAGCATGTTGGTACAAGCGGAAGGCGTCCTCATAGTTTCCTGCTTTATCTTCTTGTGCTGCCTTACTAGCAAGGTCTATTGCTTTCTGTAACACAAGTAAATTATTAAGTGCTGCATGAGAGCATTTTGCATAATCAGAGACATTTTAAGCTGTTGCTCTTACTGGTTTTTGATGGACAGTTTTCCTGCTCTTCAACATTTACCCAAACAGTTGGAAGCAACTGATTGCAAACCCTAGGTGGTGTTTTGTACATTACACAATGCTTCTATCCTTTTACAAACAGTGATTATCAAACTGCTGAAATTTCTAGCACACAAAAAAGTGTAAGTAAGAACAAGTTTCTGTGTACAAAATTGGAAATACATCTGGTTTGTCAATCCAGTTTTCCTTACTGATCTCTTGCACTTATTATGGAAAGATTTGGAAATCCATTCTAAGCTGGTTTTTTGTTGTTGCTTTTTTGTTTTGGTTTTTTTTTAAATCGCAGATCAAAACACTTTGAACTACGACTGTTTATTTGATGTAAGTTCATTACTTACATCAGTAAATGCTATCAATAGCAGAGTCAATACAGAAAGTATGTGATTACAATGCACTAAAACCAGCACTATCACTCTGCCAAGCGTATGCTGGAAAACATCTTCAAAAGCTATTTGTTTGGCTTCTCTAGAAGGATTTTGGTTCTTGATAGCCAAGTGAGAAATTATAATTATCACTCCCATGGGAGAAGAGAAGACTGACTGTGATCTAAGTCATTGTATTGCATACACTGGCCTGTAGATTTATTGATACGACCATTATTTGCTCATATGTGCTTATTACCTTTTATTATGCTTTACTCCTTGGAATGCCTAGACCACTTAAGACAATTAAAACTGTCAGTTTGAGTAACTAGTTCATGTAAGTTTAAAAAAGGGAGTCAGCTTGTTAACCAACACTAGAAATTCTATAGCCCCACAAGCATTTTTCCACATTCAGAAAATTTCTCTTCCTAAGCATTGGTAGTATGCCCAGGATGATTACAGTAATGTCAGAGAGCAAGGTGGACAGCTTCAACAGCAGCAAGGACTTATCATTAGACATTCCAGTACAGATACTCTGGCCACTACACAGACACTCTGATGTGTTTCAGGCAAAACAAGGCTAGTAAAAAGTAGCCATGAAAGAAGAAACAGCAAAATCCTATTGCTTTGTGTTGCTGTGTTGGAAGTAAAGATCCCCTCAACAGATCTACTCAAAAATCGAAGAGTAATTTATTAAAAAAATAAAAAGACTGTTGTGGCAGGTGTTGTAACACTCTAAGCACTTGTTTCTCTGGAACAGAACTTAAATCTTTCCTTCTTGGAGAAATAAGCTGATAAACATTTGAATGGCCTCTTTGCACACCTTTGCACAGATTCCTCTGTGCACCATTCAGATTCAGCAGAAGAGCAAAAATTAACCCAAAAAAAGAAGAACTTTAAGAAGAAAGTAAATTAAACCCCCTTAATGACTTAAATTAACAGTGAACAGTCCAATGACTCCTGAATCCAGTACAATACAGACAGCGATATGTATGACACTAAATCCAAACAATAAATGGCAAAGACTACCTACTAAAACAGAACTGTGAGAAAACAGCTGCATATTGCAGTTCTGCTTCTCTAGAATAGGAAAAAAAAAAATCTACATCATATATTGACTGGTTTTGGTATACTCTGGTTTTGTAAATACCCAGATACTTGGTATTAATACTTGGGTATTAAATATAAATATTACATGTGTGTATATATAATATATTAGAAATATATATAAACACAAAATACTTGGTATTAATACTTGGATATTAAAGTCTCATCTCTAGTACTTTGTTACATTACCTAGTGCCTTAGTCTGTTATTGTGATGAAGAACACTGTCATCAAACAGGAAATGATTAGAAAGTTGAACTAATTAGGGCATAGATGACGAGCTCTAACCATCTAAAAGGCATAAACTGTATTTATCAGGCTTGCTATTTTGATAAAAAATCACCTCAGAGAAAGAATGTCTGATTAAACAGGTTTCCTTCTCCTCTTGCTTGTTGTAGATCCTGGGATATCTCCCCTAGCTTTGCCAGTACACCCATTACACAGCCATAAGAAGCTTACAGAAATGATTGTGGTTCAAAACAGCTGAAAAGAAAGTGACTAGTTTTAATATAGTTTATTTGTGGATCCGTTTTGCCAACCTGGTAAAGAACCGATAATACAGCTCCAAGGAAGTGTTAACAGAAATGGAAAACCAGAACAGTCAAAGACTTCCTATTATCAGTAGTCTTAGACGAGACCTAAGCCAAATAAAACGTCTAGACCACAAGACGCAATAGTGCTTCCAAGGTGGACATCAGGTACCGCTGCTCCAGCATCCCGCACGCCTGGTGCGACCGCCTGCCCGGCAGGTCTCCATCCCCTCCCCAAAGACTCGGAGCCCGCCACCAACAAAGGCCAGTGCCCATGAGGGGATTAACCCGTAGCCTCTGTTGCTTCCGAGCCCCAAGTCCGCTCAGTATCCACTTCCGGCTGCGCCTGCCGACAGAGGCATCCCGCGGCCCTCCCTCCCGTGTCCCTTGTCCCCCAAACAGGAGGTGTTCGACCTCCCTATCCCTTCGCCCAGCGCAGGCCTGGTCCCTGCGGACGGACAGGCAGGCGGCGGGGGCACCCCCAACCTCACTGTCTCCTGCCCGCGGCCCCGCAGCCTTCCGACGGGTCCGCCCCGGACAGAGCCGGCGTCACTCTACCTGCAGGTTGCCGGCGGTACCCGCCATAGAGGAGCGTTGGAGGGGAGAGATAAGATTGGAGAAGAGAGCGCAGGGCGCTGCTGCCCGCGGCGAAGCTCCACTCACACCACCGGCCACAGAACCGAGACAGCGGCCTAGCACCAGACTCTCCTACACCCCTAACCCGGACCGACCCAGTTCCACTTCCGGACACCTAGCCGGAGGTCGCTGGCCATGCGCCTGGCCCGGCCCCGCCCCGCGCTCCGCCGGGGAGCCCCGCCCCGCTGCTGCGGGAGCTCTGCGCATGCGTATCTTCCCACGACTGCAGGGTGCTGTGGTGTGGGGGCAGGAGCTCGGAATGTTTATCGCATTGTTTCTGTAAAGTGTTAACAGAGTTTTGCTAGATTCTGGGGTACAAATACTTTTTCCTCCTCTCACGCTAAGCTTAAGAAATTTTCTTACACCTCTGCCCTGCCTTCTTCCTAGGTTTGGTTGCCCTCCGTGGCTCTGTCTTTTGCATATTCTGAAAAAAGTGCTGAATGCTTTTATTCACAGAATCAGCTGTTAAATCAATTCCGACGCAGCCATGAGCAGTCAAGTGCTACTCACCTGTGGGTTAGTAGTAAAACTCAAGTAATGTGAGATGCCCACAGAGTATGACAGAGGAAACGACTCAGAACACATTGCAAATTACAAACTGGTTTTGTAAAGTTAGTTAACAGCTGCTAAATAGTGCCATATCCTTTGCCAGTGCTGCTGTAATTCTTCTAGGGGGAAAAGCCCAAACAAACAAAAAACAAAAAGAAAAAAAAGGGAGTATCTGGGATACTTCAATAGATTAATAAAGCCTATTCTTCCAACTACCTCCAATTAACCACAATACAAGTTTGACTTAATAATTATTTCAGTGACACTTTTTGATTTTGTTTTGTAATAAAATAGTTCAGTAAACCTTTCTAATAGTGTCAATAGGCTGCCTGTTCTGGGCAAAGGGTAGAAAGTACATCCACAGACACCTCTATATCTGAGAAGGTTGTGGTAATCTCTTCCTCAAGTCATCTGGTTATGTCTTTATTTTGCTAAGTCTCCTGATAAATCCACATGCTGGAGGACATTTTGGTTGATTTTTAGGCATAGTCATTAACAGCTGTTCTCCTTGGCTCAATTGCAAATGTGAAAAGACCTAACGTACCAAAGATTAAGTGATGTAATCAGGCTTTGGGAAATGAGATGATAAAGAGAGATGGTGAAGAAAGTGTGGTTTATTGAGTTTGTCTCTAAAGACAACTAAAATTGGACAAATGACAGGAGGGGTGGTGATTTCTAAAAGAACCTTATAGCTGTGTTGTAATCAGGATTCAAGCAGAGCATCGATGGCATGAAGTGTTCAGGAAAACTCTGTAGGTTAAATTGCATATATCCATTTATTTTTTACTCCATCTTCAATGTTTGAGGCAAACCCATCATTTTTACCCTTTCACTGTTGGTTATGCTATTATGGAGTCTTTAGTCTACAGTTAACCTCCTTTTTATTTAAAACACCCTACCTCTTTGGGGATATAATTTTCCATCTATCTTTATCTTCTCATTCCAGGTAGTGTAACAGAGTATTCTCAGATATATTCTTGTCACTAATATTTCTGGCTGTCATCTGCACCCACGATTTTCAAATCTGTATTGTTATATTTAACTTTTAGACCTAGATCTAAAACAAGTACATCACAAGTGTGTAAGTAGTAAATGCCTCTTCAGTCATACTGATCTGGCTTCTGAAACTCTAGAAGAAGCAACTGGATTCTGCAAATGTGAGTAAGAATTTAAAAAAATCAGAAAAGGCACGTGGTGTCTTTACAGAAAACAGGCTAAATCTTGCACTCCTTACTTAAGCCTTACTCATACAGTATTCCTACTATAATTTTACTTTGCAGATAGTTTTGCCTGCAGAAAGACTGGCTAAATGCTGAGTAATGACATCAAGATGAATTCCTGAGAAGCTAATGACTTGTCACATCAAGGGTATTATTTCAGTTTGAGGGACAAGTATGGTCATATTATCTGATACTTCCCAGTGATGAAATTCCTGCATTACCATATTCTAAGAATCCATAACATAATATTATATAATAATATATCATCATAATATTATATATACATATCCATATTATAACAATCTATATCATAGCATATCCCTTGAGAGTGACCTTGACAGGTTTGATAAATGGGCCAGTGCAAACTGCATGAGGTTCAACAAGCCAAAGTGCAAGGTCCTGCATCTGGGTTGGGCCAGTCCCAGGCACAACTACAAACTTGATACAGAGTGGGTTGAGAGTAGCCTTGAAGAGAAGGACTTGTGGGTGTTGATTTACAAGAAGCTCAGCAGAACCACCAGTGCACTTGTGCAGCCCAGAAGGCCAACCATATCCTAGGATGTATCAAAAGGAGTGTGGCCAGCAGATCAAGAGAGGTGATTCTCCCCCTTTTCTCTGCTCTCGTGAGACCCCACCTCAAATACTGCATCCAGTTCTGGTGTCCCTACCGTAAGAGAGACATAGATGTGTTGGAATGAGTCCAGAGGAGTACCACAAAGATGATCCAGGGGCTGGAGCACCTCTGCTTTGAGGATAGGCTGAGGGAACTGTGATTGTTCAGCCTGGAGAGGAGACTCTGGGATGACCTTATAACTACCTTTCAATACCTGAAGGTAACTTACAGGAAGGCTGGAGAGGTACTTTTGACAAGAGTGATAGGACAAGGGGAAATAGTTTTAAACTCAAGGAGAATAGGTTTAGACCTATTAGGAAGAAGTTCTTCAGTACAAGGGTGGCAAGACTGTGGAATAGATTGCCCAGAGATGTTTCGGATGCTCCCTCCCTGGAGGTGTTCAAGGCCAGGTTGGAAGAGGCCTTGAGCAACTTAGTCTAGTTGAGAGGTTATCTTGTCCCAGTCAGTGGACAATGAGGAAGGTGAATCTTTGTGATTCCCCAAAAGAGGTTGTCCCTGCACAGCAGGCCACCAGGGTGGCAGTCACAGCAACGACTCCGAGGAACAGTAACAAAACAACTTATTAGTTTTCCCTCCTGAAACAATCAACAAACGATACGGATGAAGGTGTTATTTTTGTACGCGATTATTTTACAGCCTGACTAAATTTCGAGGAAGAAAGAGTTATTAGAAAAGAGGAACAGATAGGGGGAGTGAGAGAGTGAGTAAGAGAGAGAGTGAAAGAGAAAGAGAAAAGTTTATCACCACCAATGGATCCAGTGACATCTCGTTGGATCAGTCCAAGTCTTCAGTTCTTCGGTGGTGGGTGCACCATGATCAATACTTTTTTGTCCCTTTATACTGACACAGTGAAAAACTCAATAACCAAAGTTATTAAGTAGGCATTCTTTATTTTGCAGAGCTGGATGCACAGGAGATCACTCCTCCAAATGTGTGTACCGATGCAAGCTAGTTATAGTTTATATGCAGGCTAAGCATACATATTCATTATATTTCTTAGAAAGGGCAGTCTTATACTAATGGGTTCCTGGAATTCATTTACATAGTCCGAGCATGCGTAATAAAATTAGGGTTAGGGTCTTTTCTCCCCTTGGTGGTCTTTCGTGACCTCTTGGTGGTCATTTACTTCATCTTCTCCATCACTGTGTTCTTTTAGTGACCTAAAGCCTAAAATCCTTATTCTTGACACAAAACTGGTTCTTCTCTGTTCAGCATGCTCGAGTACCTTGATACATTCTGTTATCCTGTTCCTGGACATAACCACTGTCTACAAGTTTATGAATTTCACAGTATGCCTGTACCATACAACTACCCATTCGTTGTTGTGATTAGTAAAGAAGATTAGTAAAGACTAGTAAAACTCCACCAGACATCCCCTCTCCTGCCTTCAATACCCTTGAGATATCTGGGTGGCATTCCCAATTTCCACAGTAAGTGGTGTTGATTGCCCTCTACAACTAAAGGAGGTTGTAGAGAGGTGGGTGTTGGCCTCTTCTCCTTAGTTACTAATTACAGAAACAGAGGAAATGGTCTGAAGTTGCAGCAGGGGAAGTTTAGATTAGATATTAGGAAGAAATTCTTTATGGAGAGAGTGATGAGGGACTGGAACAGCCTGTCCAGGGAGGTGGTCAAATCACCATCCCTGGAGGTATTTAAGAAATTAGTTGACATGGTGCCTCATGACATGCGCTAGGGGCAGGCATGTAGGGGGCTTGTGTTTGGCGGTTTGTTTTTGTGGTTTGTTATATTTTTGGGTTTTTTTGTTATTTTGTTATTTTTTCATAATGGTTGGGTATTTAGGTGTTTTTTTGTTCTTGTAGGGATGGTTGGACTCAGTGATCTAGGAGGTCCTTTCCAACCATGATTATTCTATGATTCTGTGATTCTGCGATTTGCATGAGCCCCATGAGCTAGAAGTAGTGTGGTGCCTGCCATCCACCTCCCCATGTGGTGCAGTCAGAACTTATATCTTCCTTTTGTTAAAACATGCCTGCAAGGAGCCAAAGGGGGGGAGGGGGGGGCACAGAAACATTGGGAGCAATCAACACTCTCCCCTCCAGACAGATGTTTCCAGATCTTATCACCACACAAGGTTTGAGGCACACAATATCCAGGCTCTTACAGAGTTGTCCCTGCCCATGTCAGAGAGGTTGGGTTAGATGATCTCTGAGGTCCCGTCCAACCGAAACTGTCCCGTGATTCTATGATTCTATGATAATGATTGTGTACAACTAAGTGTAATGAAAATAAAACATGTTAGAAGTGTTAATTTAGCTAAGCCCATCTCCTAATTGCCAGGGGCATTGTTACGCACATTTCTATGACATTAGATGTTACAGGCATGCATGATTTCCTGTGTTTCTTAAGGCTAAGTAAGCTGTCATGGTATGGAAGAAAGGGGTCCACACTGCACGTTGTGAAAACGCCTTGGGTGAAGAATAGATGGATATGTCAATAAAACAAGTAAAATCTACAGCACAGCTAGGCCTCATATCTGTGATTCTCCTCCAGTGTGGTAGCTGAGATGTAGCTAGAGATATAGATTTGTCAGGAACAAAAATTAAATATGAAACAATATTTTTCTTAGCTTTGCTTGTGTTGTCTTCAAGGGTAATGTTTGCCCTATACGGCATAAGTCTGGGGGTTTCTGAGGCTTTTGTCATTATGAACTCAGGGACACTCATACTGGCATTCCGTATACAGGCCAAGGACAAATACTACCTATAAGTCTTCTCTGCATAACATTTCATATGTTACATCTTGCTAACTCATCGAGATTGATTGGCTGATTCACCTGAAGGCTGTGTGTCCATTCAGCAAGATTTGGACAGACTGGAGAGCTGGGCAAAGAGGAACCTAATGAGGTTTAACAAGAGCAAGTACAGAGTCCTGCACCTGGGAAGGAACAATAAAATGCACCAGTACAGGTTAGGAAATGATCTGATAGAGAGTAGCTGTGTGGAAAAGAACCTTGGAGTCCTGACAGACAACAAGTTATCCATGGGACAACAATGTGCACTTGTGGTGAAGAAGGCCAATGGTATCCTGGGGTGCATTAAGAAGAGTATGTCCAGCAGATCAAGGGAGGTTCTTCTCCCCCTCTACTCTGCCCTAGTGAGACCTGACCTGGAGTATTGCATCCAGATCTGGTCTCCCCAGTTCAAGAGGGACAGAGATATACTTGAGAGAGTCCAACGGAGGGCTATGGTGATGATTAAGGGGCTGGAACAGCTGCCTTACGAGGAAAGGCTGAGAGACCTGGGGCTTTTTAGTCTGGAGAGGAGACTGAGAGAGGATCTAATTAATGTCTATAAATACATGAGGGCTGGGTGTCAAGAAGGCAGGGACAACCTCTTTCCACTTGTTCATTGTGATAGGATGAGGGGCAGTGGATTCAAGCTCAAGTACAAGAAGTTCCACCCCAACATGAGGAAGAACTTCTTTACTGTAAGAGTTGTAGAGCATTGGAATAGACTTCCCAGAAAGGTTGTGGAGTCTCCTTCTCTGGAGACTTTCAAGACCTGTCTGGATGCATTTCTATGTGATCTGCTCTAGTATTGTCCTGCTCTGGCAGGAGGGTTGGACTTGATGATCTTCAGAAGTCCCTTCCAACCCCTACCATTCTGTGATTCTGTGATTCCGTGAATGGAAAAAAAAAAAAATCTTTGATGATAACTTCATGCATGATTGAGCAGATCATGGGCTCTATTTTTAGGAGCCCTCTTCAGGGCTCTATTCATTAACTCATGTTCATTTAATATACCACATTTTGCCAGCTGGCACAGTCAACTCTTCCACTTATATGAGTTCATGGCAGGGTTTTGTGCTGTGCATTTTTCAGTCACAGCGCTTAACAGGCTTACAGCTCTACTCACTTCAGAGATTTTATTGTTAAAAAAAATTTAAAATGTTCCCAGACAATGTTTATTTGAGTTTAGAAAATCTTCAAGTTTGGACTGTGCACTTTGGATTACTTCATGTTGCCTTCATATAAGATTTTGATGACCTGTAGAATCTTTGAACAACTCCTAAGGATATTGTAGATACTGTTGTCACCCAGGGGTCTTTTTTAATCACTGCTAGATTTTTCAAAAATATATGTATAATCCAAATAGAAAAATACAAATCATGGGGCTCATAAAATTGATAGATCAGGTTCTACAGCCTGTGTTATACAAGGCTTCCAGCCAACTGGTTGTCACAGCTTGTGTGTCTTACTGTCTTAAAAAAGCACAAATCTGTGAGTTGACCCAGATTTTTTTTTCCAGGAATCATCTGTCCTGGAAAATAGGAATCCTGTAGTGTTTACTGTTGCCAGAGTACTAGAAATCTAATTTGTGTTAGGCAATGAGAAGCAGAAAAGCAGTTCTCCTTCTATTTAAGGTCCTTTTAGTGTATTACCAATCTCCTCTACACACATGACAGGTCAATAACTTTTGGCATTCCAATATACATAGAGGATAACTGAATTTAGCTGTTGCAAAACAGAGAGTCACACTGCATGAGTATGTTTCAAAACTGACATGCTACTTCTGATTCTTCCATCAGACTTCATTCTCATGCTAAATTCAAAGTGGATTTTTCTTGTGTGTCTGTAGAGAGCAGTGTTTACAACATTACCGAATGACTTGCAGTCTGAATAAATGAGGAGAAAAAGGGGAAGAGAACCGGTCTGTAACTAGACCATACTGCAACTTCTTATAATAATATTTCTTCTGAATGGTGGTATTTCTTCAAATTTCCTTCAAAATGATATCTTAAGAAGTAAGGGTCTAACTATGCCCTCTGCTTCAGAACTGCAGACAACCATACATACAGAAGAACTCTCAGTTCTTTAGTTCATGGGAGGATAGTAAGAAATTGGGCCATCCATGATGTCTCCCAACCAATGTGTTCTTTCTTTCCATAGTACAAATTATGCAATGGTGGTGTACTAGAGGATGAGCAATGCAGTGATAAGACATCTGATGCTCAGCCTCTCATGCAGACTCAGAGGAGCACAAGGAAGTCCCACAGCGAGCAAAGACCAGCAGCTGTACTATGAGTAGCAGGCTGTGCAGCTAATGCCAGCTATTCTGCACTAGATTTCTGGGCTAGCATTTCCATCTTATATCCCTCCTTATTAAGCCCTAAGCCTTTTAATCAGGTCTTGTATGGAAAGGAGCAAGAACTGTATAGAGAAGTCATTTAACTTTCTTTTATACAAGGAATTCTTAGCAGAATAATTTTCATCATAAGCAGGAAGCTCTAGCATAAACTGTCTATGATCCTTCCACAAGTACAACACTTTCTCCACATCTTTCTATACAATTCTCACTAACAAATCTGTTGCCCTATTTTACCTCAAACCCACTGAACTCAGTAGCCACCAGTAGCAGTGGGTTTTAAGTCTTGTGCTTAGATAGACAGATGGATAGGTATTTCACAGAATCACTGAAGTTGGAAAAGACCTCCAAGATCATCAAGTCCAACCATCCACCTAACATTATCATGACCACTAAACCATGTCCTGAAGTGCTAATTTTTGAACACCTCCAGGGATGGTGACTCCACCACCTCTCTGGGCACCTCTCTGTTCCAATGCCTCTCCACTCTTTCAATATAGACATTTTTCCTAATGTCCAACCTAAACTTCCCCTAGTGCAACTCAAGCCCAATACCTCTTGTCCTGTTGCTAGTTACTTGGGAGAAGAGACCAACACCCCTTTCTCTATAACCTCCTTTCAGGTAGTTGTAGAGAACAATAAGGTCTCCCCTCATCCTTCTCCAGACTAAAAAATTGCAGTTCCTTCAGCTGCTCTTCATAAGACATGGTCACCAGACCCCTCACCAGCTTCGCTGCCCTTCTCTGTACCCACTCCAGCCCCTCAATGTCTTTCTTATACTGTGATGCCCAAAACTGAACACAGTACTCAAGGTGCGGCCTCACCAGTGCTGAGTACAGGGGCAGGATCACTTCCCTTCTCCTGCTGGACATACAATTTTTGATATGGGCCAGGATGCTGTTGGCCTTCTTGGCCACCTGGGAACACTGCTGGCTCATGTCCAGCTGTCGACCAGCACCCCCAGATCCTTTTCTGCCAGGTAACTTTCCAGACACCCTTCCCCCTTTCCTGGGGTTGTTGTGACTGAAATGCAGGATTTGTCATTGTTAAACCTCATACAATTGACCTTGGCCTTTTGATCCAGCCTGTCCAGATTCCCCTGCAAAGCCTTTCTACCCTTGAGCATATCAACACTCCCACTCACTCTGGTATCATTTGCAAACTTGCATTCAATTTCCTCATCCAGATTATGGATAAAGATATTAAACAGCAGTCACCCCAAAACTGAGCCGTGAGGAACACCGCTTGTGACACATCGAGTCACCGACTCGATTTAACTCCATTCACCACAACTCTCTGGGCTTGGACATCCATGCAATTTTTAACCCAGGAAAGAGTACCCCTGTCTAAGCCATGAGCCACCAGCTTCTCTAGCAGAATTCTGTGGGAGACACTGTCAAAGGCCCTCCTAAAGTCCAGGTAGACAACATCCACAGCCCCTCCCTCATCCACTAGGTGGGTCACCTCATCATAGAACAAGGTCAGGTTGGTCAAGCAGGACCTGCCCTTTATGAACCCATGCTGGCTGGTTATCTTCTGTGTGCTGCATGAGTGCACTCAAGATGAACTGTTCCATAATCTCCCTGGTACCAAGGTCAAGCTGACAAGCCTGTAGTTCCATGGATCCTCCTTCCAGCCCTTCTTGTAGATGAGTGTCACATTGGCAAGCCTCCAGTCATATGGGACTTCCCCTGTTAACCAGGACTGCTGATAAATGATGGAGAGTGTCTTGGCAAGCTCCTCTGCCACCTTTTACCTGCCCGTGACATCCCTCAGCACTCTTGGGTATATCATATCTGGCCCCATAGACTTGCAGGTGTCCAGGTGGCATAGCAGGTTGCTAACGGTTTCATCCTGGATTATGGGGGGTTTATTCTACTCTCCATCCCTGTCTTCCAGCTCAGAGGACTGAATACCCTGAGGACAACTGGTCTGATTGTTAAAGACTGAGGCAAAGAAGGCATTAAGTACCTCAGTCTTTTCCTCATCCTTGGTGGCAATAGTCCCTTTTGCATCCAATAAGGGATGGAGATTCTCCTTGGCTCTCTTTTTGTTAATGTATTTGTAAAAACCTTTTACATTATCTCTTAGAACAGTGGCCAGATTGAGCTCTAGCTGGACTTTTGCCTTTCTACCTGCTGGGGCCTTGGACCTGCTCAGGGTGTATGAGAAAATTTGAGCAA